>VDFB02156125.1:128709-146323 GCA_007258455.2 Sequoia sempervirens | reverse complement strand
ATTCACACATTGACACAAGAATATAAGTCGGTATCAAGTAGAACGTGTAGATGAAACATGAAGCACATAACTTGTCGGCTCTAAATCATTGTTCCAATTGAATTTTCTCAAGGAAATTCTAACCAAGATAGCTCAGGACCCAAATCTAACTTAATACATCTTCAATTACTGGCACATACCCCCAATCACATGGTGGAAGCAAAAGAACATGCTTGGTCATCCAAATATCTATGAATAACCCAAGAAGCCAACTCAAGACCCAATACAACACCAATGTGGCCAAATAACACATGTGGATCATATGGGGGTGTTGTTTGAACATCCAACAACACTTCCATATACTCCTTTCATATTTTCATGCCATCAACAACTACTGTAGAACAAATAGGAACAAAAAACTATATTCAAGAAGCACAAAATGTATGAACATGAGATATGAAATTAATAGAATAACTTGCAAACCACTTCACATGAAATTAGAACTGAGTCAATGCACAAACACTAAGAGTACACTCACCAAACCCCAGGAGCTGAGACATCAATGCAGAGAATTTCTCAGACCATTTTGGACAACCAACAATACTACCAATCTTCTGCAATTCACAGAAACCTCCTTAATAACATAGGTGACTCAAAAATATAGGAGTGCAACACCCATAGAGCACAAACATTGAATCCAAAACTGTAAGACCAAATCTTTATCAACGAAGGAATGCAGGGAATTATCCTTGACAAAATTCAACACAGCTTCCTGAACTAGAAACACTTAAGCACCTTGTAGAGGCCAGATCATTCTTTCAATAACACATGCTTGATCAGGAACATCATGAGAGTACTAGTGTAATTAATTATTTAATTACACTAGCATAAGTTTACTTAGGAATAATATTTAATTAATTCCTAGGTTGCATTTACTAGGAAATTAGTTATAATGGGGTCATCCCCCTTTCCATGTATTTAGGAGATAAGATTCTTCTAGAATATCATCTAGAACTTATCTTAATTAGTTCATCATTCCCTAGGTAGTTATTTAGGGTTAACATGTTGTCACATGTTGTTTGATCAAGACACATGGAAACATCATAATACATACTAGATTTTACTCTTGCCTATATATACATGACATTTGTACATTATATTATATCATCTCATAATAGAATCTCAATTTGCATTCCTACGTTGTAACACTTTCTTTGTGGGTGAATTTATTCTTGGTTAAGGTCCTCTTGAAGGCTACAACTTCATAGGGACATTGTGCATCCATTATTTCTACATGGTATATGAGCTTTTCCATTGAAGGTTCATCCCAAGTTCAAGGAAGTTGGGCTAGAAAGATTCATTGCAGACTTGAAGATTTTTCTTTGCAGGCTAGTTGACTCTACCCAGGTACCAAGCTGATTTCTGGTGCAAATTAGGCTCTCTCCAACCTCACCATTTTGCAAAAAAGGCCTCAAAACCTAAATATCACCTACCTATTCATCAAATGCATAGATATCTAATCAGGAGCCATTAGAGGTATTTTCTAGGGTTTTCTATTTGTACCATTTGGGTTGTACTATTTGTAGTAAAAAAAACCATTCTCCATGTTATTGTAACCTATGGAAATTTTTTTTAGTTGCAGGCCATATTTTATTCAAAAAAAGTATTTGGGCTATTCTTTATAGTTTTGGAAAAAATACTTCAGGCGACTACATATTTTATTTCACTTTTGGCATTCATGGGGTTTTCTTTTTAAATCATCAAGCTATAATATTTCTCCATCAAGGTTATTTTTTTACTATTGACATATATATATCAATTTTTTTTTTGATTTTTAATTGTCGTTGAGGCATTATTAAAAATCAAATAAAATCAAAGTCTGCATAATAGTGGTCATCAGCGTTCATTTATTTCTGTAGGGGGTGGAGTATTGTTTGTCGGCCCATTGGAGGAAGTTGTCACATCAATTTGTATTTATTTCTTCCCTGACCATTTTCTCACTACCCATCGACCATTATTTCACCATCACCAATAACCCCGCTCACAATCACCAACAACCCCGCTCATAGCCCTTGGTCCGCAATTTCATTGAAGACCGAGGGGTTTGCCATAAGGGGGTGGTGCTACCCATACAAGAACCTAGTCCGCCACTGCTTAGCTACTCCAACACCACTCTAGGAGGGGGCACTTTTTTTGCAACTATACAACCCATGGTATTATCAATGACCAAGGGCCAAATTTTTTTTAGCCCCTGGTGCTAATTTCTTGCACCTAATTATCCTGTCTGGTCCTAATAGGACAATGATCTTTCGAGGGTCATGTCTTTTCACCACGATCTCAAAATTTAGAAAACAAGATATTATTGGAAAGGTGTTTCGGTATACTACAAAAAGATACAATCAACCGAAGAAAAGACCATAATTTGGACTCAAAAGGAAATATCTTCGAATCAAATTGTCAAAAATTAGTCATTCCAGCAGATTCAGGAAGGTGTTACAGTTCTTTTTTTCATCATTCATTTCCTTTCATTCAGTTTCAGCTCTAGGTGATTTGCATTAGTTTTTTTTCCATTTTGAGAAATTTTCGTCATTACTTGGATATCCTGAATATTGGAGGAAGGTTTCTTTTATTGAGGGACATCATTTCATAACTTTTCACATTGATATATCAAAGGCTTCACAACAATTTCGTTAATATTTTTTGTCTTGTACTTGGTTTCTTGCTCTAATGGCTGACACAGGTTTCAAAATCCTGAAACCCCACAATTATCACATGTGGAAAGTGAGTATGCAACGACTCCCTTAGTCAAAGGGTTTGTGGTCAAATTTGAATGAAAAAAACTGGACTCAAGAATATGAGAAGTTTCAACACAGGATCATGTGTGATGAAGCTATGGGATTGATTTCCCTACATGTTTCCAACTCATTATTCTTCCACATTAAGGGGTGTTCAAATCCAAAAGAGGTATGGGATAAGTTAACAGACTTATTTGGTTCAGTAAGTGATGTTCGTGCACTTCAATTGGAGTTAGAAATAACATCTATTTTAGTTGAAATGTTTCCTCTATTGAAGATTATTTGGTCAAATTCAAATCTTTGAGGACACAACTGTTGGGATGTGGGAAGGAAAAAACTAATAAGGAATGTATTTTCATGATCTTGTCTAAATTGAAAGGTTCATATTCCTATTTTTCTACATCTTTTTATTCTACTATGGGTGTACTAGGGATTAGTTTTGTTATGCCCTCTTTTGGGACCTTTTGTGAATGGTTGACATAAGAGAAAAATAAGCTCAACAATGTTGATTCTTCCACAAAGTCTCATGCTCTAGTAGCAACTACATCTAAAGGAAAAGGTAAGAATAAAGGAAAATCAAAGACAAGATCTAGTGAAGCATCACATCAAAAGGAATACAAGCCAAAGAATGAGAGGCCCAAATGCACCTTTTGTAATGGGCTTGGACATCATGAGGAGGTATGCTTCAAGAAGGAGACCCATGAATTGAGAAAAATTCTTCAAGATCATAATATCACTCTTCCTCCTTCCACCAAATCACACCACTCTTCTTCACATGAGGAGTCATCTATAGGTATAACAGGTATTGCCACAACCGACATCCATGGAAAAGGACATTCACCAATCACTACCCTTGTTGATAGATAGGAGGGTTGGATCATTGACTCAGGAGATTCTTAGCATGTCACTAGTTCTTATGATCACATTCTTTGGGAGGCAATGAGACCACTAGAGTTTGATAGGATGTTCACTGCCAGTGCTAACATAGTTCATGTAGTTGGTCTTTGTGATGTCACTTTGGATGGAGGGAAAGTTCATGATGTAGTTTATATTCCCGAAATGGCTCATAATCTTCTTTTTGTTAATCGGCTTGCATAGGAGGGTCTAACCATTGAGTTCACATTTGAGTCAACACTCATCTGAAATGAGTTTGATACACTCATTGCCTATGGTGTGGTTGATCATCAGTCATAGGTGTACAAATTCTCTTAGTTTTGGGATAGTGTAAATCAACAGGTTCCTAATTCTCCAAACTCTAGGATAGGAAGCAATTCTCCTCCTGACCATGGCTGCAGTGGCTGGATTGAGTTGGCTCTTCTTATGGAACCATCTTCATCTTCTCCTTCCTCTCCATTGAGATTTGTTTCAGCAAAGCAGGATGTATTCTCCTCTTCAAATTTGTGGTATCCAGATGGATTCATGACAAGTCTCGTTGACTTGGCTCACCATTTCTCCACAAGTCTTGAAGATGTTCTTGAGGGGACCACCCTCATTTATGGGGGGGACATCTAGTGTCCAATTTTGTTCATATTTTACATTTTGTGATGGTTGTAGTTATTTGGAAGTATTGATGTTGAGACCTCCAAACATCACTCTTCCATCTCTTTTCTACATTTCATCTCCTTTTTGGAGAGGGGTTTTCTTCCCACTGGCTTTTCCCCTTTCCTTTGTTTGTGGGAGATTAGTTGCATTTGATTCTCTTTTGTAAATGGGTACCTAAAATGGCCATCATGTAGTCAAGACCCACCATTCCATCTTTGCATAGTCATTGCATTATCTTTTCCTCTCTAAGTTGCACTTATGGGGGGTGTTGGTGTAATTAATTATTTAATTACACTAGCATAATTCTACTTAGGCATAATATCTAATTAATTCCTAGGTTGAATTTACTAGGAAATTAGTTATAATGGGGTCATCCCCCTTTCCATGTATTTAGGAGATAATATTCTTCTAGAATATCATCTAGAACTTATCTTAATCAGTTCATCATTTCCTAGGTAGTTAGGTAGGGTTAACATGTTGTCACATGTTGTTTGATCAAGACACATGGCAGCATCATAATGAATACTACATTTGACTCTTTCTTATATATATAGGTAATTTGTACATTGTATTATATCATCTCATAATAGAATCTCAATTTTCATGCCTAAGTTGCAACACTTTCTTTGTTGGTGTATTTCTTCTTTGTTAATGTCCTCTTGAAGGCTGAAACTTCATAGGGACATTGTGCATCCATAATTCCTATAGAGAGAGCATAAGACATATTGTAGACCTTCAACAACATCTCTCCATTGTCAGTAATAATTCTTAATTCTTCTAATCCCCATATTAATATATTTGTATGAAACTAACTCTATTGACATAAATCATACTCAATGACATCCAACCATAAACTTCAACAAACATAAGATTAGGCATGAAAACCAGTCGTGAACTTCATTAGCTCTTCTTAGATAAGGCATGGCATCTAACCATGAACTTCAACAACCCTTCCATACATCAATGTTAGCCCATACATAAATTCCAACTGCAACAAGGACATCAGTACCAACTAATTCCAACAAACTCTGGAGAATGACTTGACCAACTACCAACAATCTCACATAAATCTCCTCAAGTGTTAATATTAATGAAAACCAACAACCAATGTTGACATCAATGACAATAACTAACAACACCAACCTACTATATTGAGATACAAATGCAAAGGGCTTGAAATACACTCACACCAAATAAGGAGTATAATATCATTCATGTAAAACACATGTGCATAGGACAATACTATAATAAACAAATACACAATGCAACATTCACATGAAACTCACAAAAAGGATTACGTCAATGTTGAATATAAGATCCAAGAGAATGAGAAGGATGATAATCCTAAGCATAGGAAAATCAATGTCAATAGTCACTCAATAGTTCTATGGAATGCAAGGGAGTAGATCTTCCTCAATGAAGGTACCTGTGAGGTTCACCAACTCTAAGAGTTGTGAAATGTCCCTCATCACTAGATCAAACCTTTGAGAGTGTTATGATCCTAGCATAAAAATATGATATTTAATAATTTAATTAATCCCAGTGTTCATTATGTTTTCACTTGGCTAAAGTATCCACATATTTGTTCTCGCGGTCCCTTGTACCATGGAAAACAATGAGAGACACCCCTTTCCTACCCTATACCTCAGCCCTAAAGGATCTACACTCTAAACCTACAATTTGAGTGTAGCACAAAAATCCATACACAATCTTCACGACATGGTTCTCAAAGATACATATTTTTATTTGAGTGAAATCATTCCATCCATAAATTAAAATAGTCAAATCAAATATTAGATTTTAATTGTTTATATTTTATCAAAATGTCAAAAACTAAAAAATTATTTCTTCCTCCATTAATGGAGTGCATACAACTTTGAAATTTCCTATCTTGATTTATAAGGAATATGCAAAATCTAGATATATCATTTTTTTCCAAATTCACCCAACATCACTAGTTTCACATAAAATTGGGAAGAGAGGATCTTAATAAATATTTTCCATGATAATGTCTCTAAAATAATTTTTTTTTTAATTTCAAAATAAAAATTAAACAGTAATTTTTTTAAACAAATCAATTTCCTAATTATCTTCTATCTCTAATCCATATGTTCCACCTAGTGTGAGCATCGCAATGCAAAAATCCCATTAAAAAATACATGAATTTTAAATGCAAAAGGAGAAAATGCCTCTTTCAAATGAAGAACAATAATGAAGGTGATTATTCCCTTGCGTCCAAACACACACTTTACGCAATATTTTTCCTCCACTTCAATAATTTCATAGCATTCAAGAATTTTATTTTCAAAATGACAAGAGAAGAGGGTTTGGGAGGGGATTTTTTTTTAGAAAAAAGATGAATGATTGAATGTCTTTTCTTTTTTTTTCTTCCTTTTAAAATTAAATTTAATTTTCTTTTCCAAAACAATATTCTAGAAGAATTAAAAAAACACGATATATTAAAATTTAAATTTTTATAATAAATAATAATTTATTTAATTCCTTAAGATAATAAAATGCAAATATTATTTTTCAAAATAAATTAAAATAATATAATTTCTTCTATTGAAACATAATTAGATATCAATTCCATAATTACAATAAGCATGTTTCTAATATAGTTTTGATATTTTATATATTAAAATAGAAATAAACACATGTAAATTATTTCAAAAAACTTCATGTAATCTATACAACATATTTTTAGAATAGCCTTCAATTTGGATTTGGGGATACATAAGATCTATCTTATGCTCAAATTGAGTCAAATAAGGGTTAGCACATAAATAAAAAATATAATTTTTTTTAATGTCTCATTTATAACCATCATTAGAGATTAGCCATGTACCTACACACTCAAGTCATACATCAAGTGTACCTACTCATATATATATATAGTAAAATCAAAGCATAAATAACAATCATAAACACCTAAGAAATTTTCAACTATATTCAAAGCCTTATTGTGTGGAAGGTTGTAAGAAGGCATGTGAGTAGAACAAATTCTCTACATGAAGATGTTTTAAAGCTCTCTTGTGAGTGTAGTTTTACCAGAGCCGCCAAACCCAATGATCCCCACAATTTATATTTATCACTCTGTGAACTTCTTTCAAAGTCTTCTACATTTCATCCATTCCAATTGGATGTTTGGGTACCTCAATAATTAATAATTTTGTTGATAAATTATGATTTTTCTAAGCAATAATATTATATAAGAGTATGATTAATGATATTTGATCAATATTAGAGTATTTTGCTAGATATAATATACTAGTACAACATTTATGAAGTGAATCTAAATTAGGAAATAAATATTCTTTAAGAAGGGTCTAGTTATGGAACCCAAGTTCAAATTATTACTTATCTAATAAATTAAAAAAATATGTTTTCTTTGATATGTCTTGTGTTGCAATCTAGATCATATAGGATATCCTCATAGTTGGGAGTAAGAAAGATTTCTCCTAGAATAAATTGGGTATTTCCTTCCTTGTTCTAAGTGTGAAACATATATGATGGAATCATAAACTTGATTCCACGAAATACACAAAGGTGATTCCTCAAAATTATCTTGGGACTTGAGTTGTAAATTTTTAAAAAATGGGGTTTGTGTTTGTTTAAGTGGTCAAAATTGTGGGCACAAAATTTGGTATTAAAGAAAGGTTTCAACGCTAGGAACTTTGGGTTTATTAAGTGTTTTAATCAAAATTTTGTGTCAAAAGGGTCTTAATTTCTTAAAGTGTTGTGTGTTATGCAAGTCACTTTAGAAGAAGGTAACAGTGGCGAATAAATAAGTTTGAATAAAAATTGTCCTTGGTGAGAAACCCTAACTTAAAATTGTTTTGGTGAATCAAAACTACCTTGTTAATATTTTTTTAAGATGAAATATTATGTCTTAAATTTTGTAAACTAAGTTAAAATTATAAAAATAGCATGTTAAAGAGAAATAAATTTATCCTTTTTTAGTAAAACCTAGGTCATTAAAGAATATTTAAAAGTAGGTCATGATAGTGAACATTGAAAGATCTTTCCAAGATTAACCAATGAATGAGTTAGTCTTTAAAATTATTGTATTTATTATTCTTGTACATGAGAAAATCTCTATGGTTGTTGAGAGAACCCCCTAGAATCTTTTTTTTACCCTTGTGTGGTGTGGTCATTTCTTCCCTTATTCTTTTAGGATTCATGAAAATTATAGGATAATAAAACTCTACATAAAGATATATGCATTCTTAACTTCATGTGAGTTAAAGTCATTGTTTGTTTTATTAGGTAAACTCCAAAGCAATTGTTGTCGAAGGTCTATTAACCTTAGTGGTGGGTATATATTCCTTGAATTCAAGAAATACTAGTATTATTATTATAATTTATAAATGAAATAAGTATTGAAGAAAGTTGATTTTCATGTATATGATTTGTATCTTAATTGATATTAGTTTAACTAAATGAACATTTATATTTCCTTTGGATTAATAACCAAACTATAGTTTCTTTAAACTTGTATTGTTTACTTATAATCTTAAGTTTGAACTTATTTTCTTATCATAATGTTGAAGGAACTTTGGTTTTGTATCAACACAAAATATAGTCTTGGTTATATGGATGAAAGCAAGGACTTTTATTTATTTTTATTTGTTGACCTTGAGCTTGATATTGTTTTGAGCAAAGTTCAATTGATAAATCATTATTTTGGAATACACTAAGATTATTGTGTTTTCCTAGGTGTTTTTAAAGCATTCTTTGAATCATTGTCACATTAAATTTAATTACTTATTAAATTTATGATTTTCAAAAGGTGTAACCTTTTAGTTATAGATTGAATTCTACTTTTTCTCATATGTTTGATTTCTTTCTTGTAGCATTGTTACCTAATTTCACTACTAGCTCAATTTGTTTGAGCTCTTTGATTTTAAACTAAGAGAAAGGCACATTTCTTAATCTTTCCTACATTACATTTAGGTGCATAAGCAAAAATCAAAAAGATTACATTAATAGACTATTGCATTTATACAAGTGCATGTAACATAGGAAAGATTTACACAAATATTTTCTAAAGAAGTAATCTTTATTGATATTAAAAGTGCATATTGTCTCACACAAGCCATGAGACTGACTTGTTTAATGTAAATGAAGAAAAGCATATACATTGATATGTAAGAAAATAGAATGCACATATAAGGAAAGAGGCCAGTCATTGCCTAAACAAATGGTTTAGTGTGTGTTGCCTTGCTTTTTCTTCGGCCTTGAGATGCTTTGTGTCCTCCCGAGTTCCATGTTGCTCCTAGTTCCTAAATATGAGTGATAAAATGTTGCTAGAGAAATGAAGGTCTCTCACATTACATGTACAAGCACCCATGTACATATAAACTAATCTCCAAAATGTATTAAACAAGCATGGAAACCTTGGATGTCCAAGAGGACAATGAAGTCATCAAACACATCCAAAATATGCATTTATTTTTCTAACTTGTTTGCTTCATGTGCAGGCATAGAAAAAGTAATGTTGTTTTGATTCATTTAATTTCAGCATGTGGGTTAAAATGTGGCTCCCACAAGGGTTGAGCCCAACGTGCTACTTTGTTATGCTATAAGGAAATGATGAAAGATAATCCATCAGATAAATCATCTCTTTATATTTTACTCAAACAAGTGTACATCATTTATGATAATGATTTTTATTCACTGTCCTAGATGACATATACTTGCTTAGGAAAATCATAAAGAATGCATGCAATAACAGGTGATTAGAAGCATATTGCAGAAATTCATTGGTGTGCTTAATCTAGGAAAGCACAAAATATGTGTAAGTGATAGCCTTTTTATTCAAGAGTAGTAAAAGTCTTCAACTATTGTTATAAGTTACATACTGCTATCATAGGTAATATAATGAATAGAGCAAAAAATGACTTTTCATTTGTGGAGCATTTGTGTTGTACATTGCTACAATAATGATAGTTACCATTCATATATCAAAGAACAAGAACGAGGATTAAAAATACAACATTCATAAAAGCAATGAATGTAAAAACCTTATTAAACAAAATAGTGAAAAGGTAAAATGAACTCTTTGGTCTTCATGAGAGTGAAATCATGTCAAATGTTCTGCTACAAGGTTATTAGATTGATGGTGATCTTGACATATAAGACACAACATTTGGACAACATGGAACAAAGAGAAGTTTAGAAGACAATACAATGATCTAATGTTAATAAGAGCTTGTGTTTTTTAATCAAAGGTGCTTTCTAGCTTGCATAATATGAATAGTCAGATTTTAGATAATAGTCATGTACATCTTGAAGGCAACAATCAAGTTGATAATTCACAAAATTGTAAAGACTAAAGACAATGGCCAGGAGGGTGCATGAAATAGCTTATTCAGTACAGATCTACATGCAAGTTAACAAGTTTTGAGTTGAGGTTATGTTCTGTAGGACTATGCAGAAGTCAGAGATTTCTAAGATCACTATCAAACCTAAAGGAGGTTCTTCCAAGCTGTTCTCAGAAATCTAATGCTAATGATTTACAAAGATTTATTGTTCACTATCATAGACTCCTTTGAAGAGTTATACATTGTGTTGATAGCCTCACATACATAGAAAACATCCTTAGTAATGAAATAAGGAGGCATACATTATAGTTAAAAATGAAAAAAAACCTTTCATCATTTTTTTTGTGCAAGACTAAGTCGTGAAACAAAGAAATTCCATGTGAATGCACAACAAATAATAGCAATGAAATATGGAGGTGAGACCCTTGTTCATTAACTAGGGTTTGAAATAAAATGAGTGTGGCCATAGCTTGAAAAGATTTATTGTATTATGCTAAGAGGTAAAGCCTCATAAGAGAAGAGTCGGTTTTTGTATCAAAACCCCCAGTTTTGGGTTTTGGAGTAAGAACCCAAAATGGGAAATAATAGAAAATGTAGAGTTCAGCCTTTTGAAGAAAAGCCTTCAATAGAGAGACAACATGAAAGCTACAAGAGAAATGCATGAATATAACATAAATTACTTTCTTCAAGCAAAATCCTGATGGTCGTGGCCATAAATTGCTTCCAAACGCAGAACCTAAAACAAAATACCTAAAAGATTCTTGCTAAAGCGTGGAAACTCATTTGGGTTTTTCCCTCATATATCAAACAAGATCCAAATTTTTTACAAGGAAAGCAATCTATAGGAGAGTTTTTTTTGACAAAATTCACAAACCCACTTGGATTTTTGTTGTTTCAAGCCTAGAGAACTCATCTTAAGGGTCGGTCATTCCATAAAAATGGTGTTTTATGTCCTGCAGTGAGGGATGTGGTTGTGGCCTGTTTTGATTTGTGCTTCATTTTTTCTATAAAAAATGTCATATATTCTTCAAGATTGAAAAAAGAAACAACAATGGGAATGTGAAGAGATACAAAGAACACACATTTCTTTCTATTATGGCTCGAAATGAGCTATTTTATTCTTCAAAAAATAAGATATAACGATCAAAATGCCCTCAAAGGCTTACCTGGAGTTTTTCTTTTGAATGAAAATGCAGTGAACATGCCTCTGTATGGCCTCAAAACCCACTATGAGAATGCTCCCTCAGGGCTCGAAGAGAAATATCTATAGTAGCCAAATAAAAGGAGAAAGCAATACAGGACAAAACATATGCAAATGTATTAGAAGGAGAGGTACAAACCCGTGGCCTAGAAGGTGAAAAAAAATCATTGAAAATGAAGAGGTTTTACTCAATCTTGTTTTCAAAATGACTTGCCAATGTCACAATGAGAAAATCCATCAGGTTTTACCTAGAATACTAGAGTGTCTCTCAAAGATCCACCATGAAAAGTTGTTACAGAGCTCCACAAAACCCTAGCAGGGTCGATGACTTAGCTTTCTAAGAAGCTTCGAGTGAAATGAAACAATGTTTCTTTCTTTTGCTTACTTTTGTTCTAGGGTTATCAACCCTAAAGAAGCTGACAAGAGGTGTATTTTCACCTTTAGTTAACCAAAATGGATGTCAACTAATGTATTCTCATGGGCTCATAAGTGATGTTCATGCCTTAGGTATTTTAAATGCCTTTGTGTTGTCTATGAAACCTTTGCATTTTGATGTGCCTTGTAAATTTTGCATTCTTTGAAATGTAAAACATTTACTTTTTGTGATGTTTATAAATCACTTAAAGTATAAATGCTATTTTAATGCAGATAAAATGGTGAAATCTTTCAATGCATGATGAGGGGAGATGAGGAATATGCTTGGAGTTATGCTTTTGCAAGCATATAGGGGTAGTTGTGGTAGTTTGGAGACATGTACCCATGAATTTAGGGGAATTCATTCATTTTGTTGGAGGATTTGCAAGAATCTAGGGGTGGTGTTGAATGCCTAGATGCTTGGCATGGTCAAACCCACTTTTCCCACACATTGGAATCAGTTTTGGAGGGAATCTAGTGGCTCATTTTTAGGCTTTTTTGAGGGATTTGACCCAAGTTAGTTGGTGGTTCCTATTTTGGTGCAACCACTTGGGGTTGAGTGATATAGTCTCATTTTTGACTCATTTTGGAGTTAGTTATGAATATGCATTTTCTGGAGTTAGTGACTTTTGGAGTTCTTTGAAAGATTTTGGCATCATTTTGTAACTCATTTTCTAGATATGAAATACAAATAACACCTTGGATATTATGGACTCAATTTTTTCCTTCTTATTATTGCAGTAGTGTGCATTACTTAGTGATTGATCAAATTGCTTGTGAGGTATTTTAATCTCCTTGTGATTTTGTCTCATGTTCCCATGCCTCTTCTGCAAAAGTATATTTATGCAGGTTGCAAGTTATGTTTAATGTTGCATATGTCTTTTAGATTGTGAAATTGTTTTCCTTTTTTAAAATCTAGTGCATTCAAACCCTCTTGTGAAATATTTATGCATGAATCTATAGAAATAAGTTGTGCAACTCAAATTCTATCAATAGTGTTCAAATGTATGAAAGTATGAACTTTCATAATCCTTGTTAGTTTGGTGTATCACCCATTGCTTTAGTTTTAGTATTTCCTTTTAAGCTTTATTTCTCCCTTATCCTCAACAAAAATTAGTAGTTTTAGGTGACACCATAGGAATTCAGCCTTCTTCGAAGGTTGAAATCTATTTAAAAGTTACCCACAACTTTAGAGGTCTTCCCATGTTTCTCTGTATTGTTGAATTTAATATTCAACATGGTGCAAATTTCAATAGATAATAGTTTTGGCACACCTGGTGGGACTGTCAAATCAGATAGTTTAGAAAAAATACAAGTCATTGTTGGTCTTGATATGCTGCCAACATTTTCGAGCCTTTAAGAGGCAATTTTTGCATATCTGATGACTTCCACTGAGATTAGAACTAGTAAACCAGTGCTATGTCATTTATATGAAAAAGATTCAAACTAGGAATTCAGATACATTTGAGTATTTATAGTTGTCTCCACCTAGGAGGAAGAGTAGGTCTACTAAGAGAATTCTTATTTCAAAAAGGGTTGTCAACCCCACCAAGTTTTAGACCAGCATTGTCAACAAGCTCAACTGTACCTGTAGTTTCTATTCATATTATTCCAACTCAGGTTAATCCACCTCCAACTATTCAAATGAAAAGGAATCAACCATTTGTGGCTTTTGATGGAGGTAGTCCATTAAACCTTGCACATCATGATGACATACCCATGGCCGCCTTAAAGAGTTTACCACTTTTTATGGGTGAGGATCACACAACCCCAATTGAGCATATCATAGATGTGGCCTCTTTGTGTGGGGTTCATCATATAACTTAGGATAATGTAGTTATTAGGTTACTTGAAGCTTCATTGAAAGGTAAGGTTTTGCAGTGGTTCAGGGGTTTGCAAGTTGGGTCTATTGCAACTTGGGATGAACTGGGAGATAAGTTTCACAAGAAATTTCAAGAGAAGTCAAACCATTTGTCACTGGTAGAACAAATTACAAATATCAAAAGGGCTCCTCAGGAAAAAATGACAGACTTCAATTTTCATTTTTAGAAGACATGGTATAGAATTCTTGAAACACTAAGGCCTTCTCCTGATTATGCTTTCCTATATTATTTAAGGGTTTTACACAATGAAATTGATATCATGATTCAGTCCATGGGTGGGAATACATTACCTCAAGCATATGACATAGCAATTAGGAGTGAAAATAGTCTTATTTGGGCTAGAAGAATAGCTTCCAGACCCCCAATGCCAATTTTCTAGATATTCAGCTCTCCATGCCTTTACAAATACCACCTTTTGCACCTTTACCTACTATACCAACATTACCAGATGTTTTCCAACCTACTATCAGTTAAGGAACTAATGTTCCAAGTTCATCTCAAGAGCTACAGAATATCCAAAGTTTACTCCAGAGTTTTGGCAATAAACTAGTGAACTTAGAGAAGCAACAATCTTAGAATAAACAACCAAAAATTCAAGGTCAAGGCCAGAAATATCAGGGGAATAGATAGCCTTACCAAGGAAATTATCAGGGTCCAAGACAAAATGTGAATCCAAGACCTTTTCAACCATATAACCCAGCTCTAATTAGTGTTGTTAAGGAGCTTGTTCTCATTCAAAACAATCTTGCAACAAATTATGAATGGTGTTTTCCTTGCAATCAAACCCACAACCAAACCACTTGTTTGAATGGGGTTATCAACCAAGCATTAATGGTGAAAAATTCTTCAAGTTCACATCCTAATGAACCTAATCATGGATCTTTACAACAAGGTCAATCTACAAGTGATGATACCTTTCTAAATTGGCAGGGTGAGGAATTCTGTGGAGTAAACAATGATGATTCTCCAATTGCAACAAATACAAGAGCCAAGAAAAGGGATTTTGAGCTTGAAAAAACAATAAATAAAGGAAAAGGAGCTACATAACCATCTACATCACAAGTACCCTGCATTTTGTAAAGGAATACACATGTTGCTTCCAAGGAGCAACCTCACCTGCAAATAGAACCTGCTGCTGCAAAGACACAACAGAAGGTAAATTCTACTGCCCCCTTCAATATTGTTGAAAATATGAAAAAAATGAATGTGAAAATGACCATGTGGGATTCTTTAGCTATCCCAGGCCAAAAATAATTATTACAATCTGCTTTGACTGAAAAGAGAGTGTCTAGTGATGTTTTAGTTGATCTGGTTAAAGTTGTTTTTACGAATACACCCCAAGATAGTGATAAACAACAAAGTAAACAACCAAGTAAAGAGCCAAAAAAGGGTGTCTAACCCCCTCCTTTCTACGTGTATTTGATTGTAGGGGACAAACTAGTACATAATTGTATGGTTGATAATGGAGCCAGTAGTTCAATCATGCAAAAAAAGATTACAGACCAATTAGGATTGAAATACCAACCCCTTTAAAAAGGAGTTATCCAATTAGATGGGACAACAGTTAATATTGTGGGTGTTGTTAAGGACTTAGGTCTCACATTACATGCCTATCTGAATTTTTCAATCCCTCAAGATGTCTTTGTTATTGATTTACCTCCATTCTTTGCCCTGTGTTTATCAAGGGACTTCACTGCTAAAATAGGAGGTTATATGTCCTTTGATTGGTCTCATATTCTTTTTAGGACTAGGTATGGGAAAAAAGTGACAATAAAATTAGAGTCACTGACTAAGGATCACATTGAACCTTATGTACCAAGTGCAGTTAATGCTAACTGTGTTATTTTTGAAGACAATGAGCTTGTTGCAGCTCAAGAACTGCAGGCTGAAAGTACACCAGAGGTGTTGCTAAACAAGTGGGAAACAAAAAATATTGTGGATAATCCAAATGAATACATTCAGGAGACTAGTTTTGGTGTTTATGTGTTTCATGAACCAGAAATGGAGATGCCAAATCTTGAAAAGAAGGCAGAACAACAAATACAACAACAAGATGAGCTATGGGAAATGTATTTTGATGGCTCCAAAAGCAGAAATGGAGCTGGTGGAGGTACAATGTTGGTGTCTCCACAAGGTGATAAATATTACATTGCTCTCAGATTTTCTTTTTCTTGTTTTAAAAATACTACCAACACTAATACATTTGATACCAAAATCGACAAAATATGTAAAATTTGATGTTAAAATTGGTTCTTGTAAAATTTGATGTGTAATTTTCAATTTTGGTTATCCTAATGTTAAATTGAAATTTAGGCTAGCATTTTCATCGAATTTTTTAAAAACATGAAAATAGAAAAATCAAATTGTGGCCGACATAAAGAAGAGTGAGTTCATGCCTGATTTATTGCGACAGTGTTTTGCTCTACTTGAGATAGTTTGTGGAGAACTAAGGATGATTTTCTTAGGAAAAATCAGAAAAAAATCAAGAAGATATCACTAGGTTGAGGGCAGTCATTGTCTTTTTGCATAATTCAGTTGTGAAGTCAGATTTGTAGTTCTAGGTTTGAAAATCATATTTTAAAGCAACATCTCATCAGATTTCATTTTTAGAGGTTTAGGGTTTGAGAATTTCATGTCCAGATTTTGTTGTGTGGAATCACCATAAGATCACAACCAAGGAACAAATTCTTGTGACTGTAATTATGTGATCCATAACTCTATTGGTCATGTGGCACAATTGTGCTATAACAAATACAGGATGCATTCATGTGTGACACAAGTTTAATGTGGCTATGTTGTGATAGAAATGGAGGCACTCATATAATGTAGTTAATTCAGGTTGTATAATGTAGGTGTCAATCATCATTGGGTGCATTCAGGTTGTTTCAAGTTTAACAGGTTAGGATGTAATTATATCATGATTGAAGAGTGATTACCTCTTGCTGCAATAAAAGAGCCTATGACTCTGGTTGATATGCAGTGGTTGTGTTATATCAATTATGTAGTGCATTCAAAGCACAACCCATCTTTAATGGGCTGGCTATAGAGTGATCAATATTTTTTTAAACATTATGAGTGTTTACTTGACATATATTTGCATAATCTCAAATTCCTTCAAAGGCTTTTGAAGTATCAATGTATCCTATATAGGGTTTAGAATGATTTCTTTTAATTAAATAAATAAATAAATGATGTATTTCTCTGTAATTAGATATTATTGGAGATCTCCTAAATCTGCCCCAGCACACTATCCTCTTTGGCACTGTATTCATTACTCCAACTACTAGGTTTTTGCATGTGACATCTTTAATATCTTCATAACCACGGCTTTTAAATAGATCTTAGTCTTTGCTTTAATCCTTTTCATGGTAACCCTTGAGTTCCATAATCCAGCTTCAATCTCTTCTAAGAATGTTGTCTTAGAAGCTAGACTACATAGTATGCATATAAAGCAAGTCCTTCATACTTGCCATT
>VDFB02156125.1:0-127588 GCA_007258455.2 Sequoia sempervirens | reverse complement strand
ACCTTCTAGTGTAGGTCATAGGTGGGTACTCACTGCTACCAATTATTTCACAAGGTGGGTTGAGGCAGTGGCTTTGAAAGAAGCCAATGAAAATGTTGTTTTGAATTTTTATGATGATTTAATAACCAAATTTGGGGTTCCTGAATCAATTATCTAAGATAATGCCTTAGCATTTGTGGGACTCAGAGTGAGTGATTGGGTTGTTGGGAATGGCATATACTTGAAAACTTCATGAAACTATTACCCTTAAGGTAATGTTTGGTTGAATAAACAAATAAGAACCTGATAAGAATCATTAGAAGAATAATGGAAGATAATCTGAGAGCTTGGCACACCAAGCTGAAATCTACCTTATGGGCAGATAGAATAACTCTCAAGTGGTCTATTGGAAATTCTCCATATGTACTGGTTTATGGTAAGGAGGCCAGATTGCCTTTGTCTGTAGAGCTTCCAACTCTTGATATTATGCATCAACTAGAAATGTTTGAAGAGTAGGACCCATTGGCAGTTAGGTATGCACAACTCATGGAGCTAGAGGAGACAAGAAACAAAGCCATGAAGTCTTTGGAGTATCATAAACTCCAAACTAAAAGAGTCTTTGATAAGAAGGAAACTCCCAAAGTATTCAGAGAGGATGATGTTGTACCCAAATGGGATGAATTGAAAAGCAGGCCAAGAAAGCACACTAAGTTTGATACCTTTTGGAGTGGCTCGTTTGTCATCACAGAGTGCAAGGAGCACAATGCATTCCTATTATCAAAGATGGATGGAGAGAGTCTGCCTATCCCAGTCAATGGGATACACCTCAAATGATGCTTTGAGGTTCAAACTATATCACATTTGTTAGTTTAGGAGTTTTTTATTTCAATAAGTGTTGTTGCACCTTAGTTTAGTTTCTATTTTCAAATTCCCTAAGTGCTTTCAGTATAGTTAAATAGTTTCCTTGTTGTAGTTTTGTTTTCAATAAGTTTCCAAAGTGTTTTGATTTGTTTCTACTGAGTTACAACATTGCATAAGTTGCTTTCAGATATGTTTTGAGTTTTTGAGTGACCTTGTTCCCACTTAATAGCCTACGCAACTGGTCTTCATGTTTAGTAGGAAAACATATAGCAAATGCTGCTAGAAATGTTACCTAATTTCACTACTAGTTCAATTAGTTTGAGCTCTTTGATTTTAAACTGAGAGAAAGGTACATTTATTAATCTTTCCTACATTACATTCGGGTGCATAAGTAGAAATCAAAAAGATTACATTAATATATTATTGCATTTATACAAGTGCATATAAAATAGGAAATATTTACACAAATCTTTTCTGAAGAAGTAATATTTATTGATATTAAAAGTGCATATTGTCTCACACAAGCCATGAGACTGAATTGTTCAATGTAAATGAAGAAAAGCATATACATTGATAGGTAAGAAAATAGAATGCTCATATAAGGAAAGAGGCCAGTCATTTCCTGAACGACTGGTTTAGTGTGTGTTTTCTTGCATTGTCTTTCAACTTGAGCTACTTTTTGTCCTCCTGAGTTCCATGTCGCTCCTAGTTCCTGCATCTGAGTGATAAAATGTTGTTAGAACACTGAACGTCTCTCACATTACATGTACAAGAACCCATGAACATATAAAATGATCTCCAAAATGCATTAAACATGCATGCAAACCTTGGATATCCAAGAGAACAATGAAGTCATCAAACACATCCAAAATATGCATTTATTTTTCTAACTTGTTTGCTTCATGTACATGTATAGAAAAAGCAATGTTGCTGTTTTGATTCATTTAATTTCAGCATGTGGGTTAAAATGTGGTTCCCACAAGGGTTGAGCCCAACATGATTCTTTGTTATGCTTTAAGGAAAGATAATTCATTGAAGATAAACCATCTCTTTATATTTTGCTCGAACAAGTGTACATCATTTATGATAATGAGTTTTATTCACTGTCCTAGATGACATATACTTGCTTAGGAAAATCATAGAGAATGCATGCAATAACAGGTGATTAGAAGCATATTGCAGAAATTCATTTGTGTGCTTAATCTAGGAAAGCACAAAATATGTGTAAGTGATAGCCTTTCTATTCAAGAGTAGCAAAAGTCTTCAACTGTTGTTATAAGTTACATACTACTATCATAGGTAATATAATGAATGGAGCAAAAGGTGACTTTTCATTTGTGGAGCATCTAGGTTGTACATTGCTACAATAATGAGATTTACCATTCATATATCAAAGAACAAGAATTAGGATTAAAAATACAACATTCATAAAAGCAATGAACGTCAAAACCTGATTAAACAGAATAGTGAAAAGGTAAAATGAACTCTTTGGTCTTCATGAGAGTGAAATCATGTCAAATGGTCTACTACAAGGTTATTAGATTGATGGTGATCTTGACATACATTATAAAAAATTTGGATAGCACCAAACAAACAGAAGTTTAGAAGTCAATACAGTGATTTAATGCTAATAGGACCTTGCATTTTTTAATCAAAGGTGATTTCTAGCTTGCATAATATGAACAGTCAGATTTTAGATAATAGTCCTGTACATCTTGAAGGCAACAATCAAGTTGATCATTCACAAAATTGTAAAGAATAAATAAAATGGCCAGGAGGATGCATGAAATAGCTTATTCAGTACAGATCTACATGCAAGTTAACAAGTTTTGAGTTGAGGTTATGTTCTATAGGACTACGCAAAAGTTAGAGATTTCTAAGATCACTATCAAACCTAAAGGAGCTTCTGCCAAGTTTTTCTCATAAATCTAATGCTAATGATTTACAAAGATTTATTGATCACTGTCATAGAATTCTTTGAAGAGTTATACATTGTGTTGATAGCCTCACGTACACAGACAACATCCTTATTAATAAAATAAGGAGGCATAACATACAGTAAAAAATGAAAAAAAGAAGATTTCATGTTTTTTTCTATGCAAGACTAAGCTGTGAAATAGAGAAATGCCATGTGAATGCACATGAAATAATAGCAATGAAATATGGAAGTGAGACCCTTGTTCATTAACTAGGGTTTGAAATAAAATGAGTGTGGCTATAGCCTGAAAAGACTTATTGTATTATGGTAAGAGGTAAAGCCTTATAAGAGTAGAGCCAATTTTTGTATCAAAACCCTCAATTTTGGGTATTGGAGTAAGAACCAAAAATGGGAAATAATAGAAAATGGAGAGTTCGGCCTTTTGAAGAAAAGCCTTCAATAGAGAGACAACATGAAAGCTATAGGATAAATGAATGAATATAACAAAAATTAATTTCTTCAAGAAAAATCCTGATGGTCATGGCCATAAATTGCTTCCAAAAGCAGAACCTCAAACAAAATACCTAAAAGATTCTTGCTAAAGCATGGAAACTCATTTGGGTTTTTCCCTCATATATGAAATAAGCTCCAATTTTTTTACAAGAAAGGAAAGCAATCTATAGGAGAGTTTGTTTTTGCAACATTCACAAACCCACTTTGGGTTTTGTTGTTTCAAGCCCAGAGAACTCATCTTAAGGGTTGGTCATTCCAGAAAAATGGTGTTTTATGTCTTGCAGTGAGGGATGTGGCCATGGCCTATTTTGATTTGTGCTTCATTTTTTCTATAAAAAATGTCATATATTCTTCAAGATTGAAACAAGAAACAACAATGGAAATGTGAAGAGCTACAAAAAACACATATTTCTTTCTATTATGGCTTGAAATAAGCTATTTTATTCTTTAAAAAATAAGATATAACGATCAAAATGCCCTCAAAGGCTTACCTGGAGTTTTTCTTTTGAATGAAAATGTAGTGAAAATTCCTTTGTATGGCCTGAAAACCCGCTATGAGAATGTTTCAAGGCTCAAAGAGAAATCTCTGTAGTAGCCAAATAAAAGGAGAAAGTAATAGGGGACAAAATATATGCAAATGTATTAGAAGGAGAGGTACAAGACCTGCGGCTTGGAAGGCCAAAAAAAATCATTGAAAATGAAGAAGCTTTACTCAATCTTGTTTTCAAAATGACTTACCAATGTCACAATGAGGAAATCCATTAGGTTTTTCCTAGAAAACCTCAGGTTTTTCCATACCAATAGTAGTAATGATGATTAAAATAAGTATAATATAGTAAAAAAAATGTAAGAAGGTAATTATAGGAGTGTCGTGTGTATTAAATTTTGTGGTAAATATTGCTCGTAAATTATGATTGTTTTGGCTTAATAAATATTGGGTATACCTAAAGAATTTGATTGTGTTGTGTCTTATGAAAAACTAATGAATATTTTATTCATGACAAGTATGCAATACAAGGCATCCATCTTGGGACGAGGGTTGATGGACATCTAATATGATCTACCTATGCGTACCCTTGTGATAATTATGTTTGCTATGAACTAAATGCAAGATAAATGTTGTTGATTAGTGTTGATGAGCATGTTTGATTATGTTGGTATATTCCCTAGTGTTGATTTCTCTAGTTTGGGAAGGGTCTACTAGTGTAACTCAGGGTTGAGGAAAAGGTCTATTCATTAGAACATTATGATTTTTCCTTGGTGTCATCCCTAAGATATACTGAGGACTAAAGTTAGGAGATTATGAGTTCCCTTGGATGTTGAGTTGGATCTACTCCCCTACTTCTTAGGACCACACTTGTTGGTCCATAGTGCAACTCCTTTTTCCCTTGAGCCTTGTAACCCATAGGTTGGGGATGGACTCTTGTGTGCCAAATTTTAGTTTCATTCTAATTGGTTATAAACAATAGTTATTTAGTGAAATAGATATTGGATACAACTATAATTTCATGGGTATGAGATATCATCATTAGCATAAAGTTAAAAGTTAAGACGATATAGGAAAAGAGTGAATAAAGTGGAAATAGTTTGAACAATATCACTAAAAATTATAACAAGGAATATAAAAGAATAAAATTCACTATTCGTGATAGGGTAACATCATAGTGATACTTTGGAAATACTATCTAGGGGATAAACTTGGTAGTAATGATGATTGAGTTTTGTAGTGGTAAATAGTGTTTCTCATAATGTAAGATTAAATTATCATTTGAAACTACAAAAAAATTCTATGTGAGATTATTCAAATATATGTTTTATGGATATATTAGTTAGCATGTCCCAGGTTGTGTGGGACTATGCTTTCTCTTCATGGCATGGTTACTATGTGGATATTATGAGGTTTGAGACCACCTTGGTACTATATATATATATTTTGCTATGCAAGTGTAGACACTGAAAAATGTCCTGAATGATATCATGCACTCGAAATAGGTATACTAACATCATTTCCTCTTTAAACCCATCCTCTTTTCACTTAATTAGTTAAATTATCCTAGCTATTTAATTAATTGTATCATTTTCATCTATGAATCTAGTTCACCAAATCGGGTTAATTCACACCCTTTCACCCTAACATTTCATCTCATTAATTTAAATAGATCAAAATATTTAATTTAATTCCTTAGGTCTTCTAATTTAATTAAATAACCCTAAGTTATTTAATTAAACATCATTTCATCTCTCCCCCATTCATTAAATCATTTAATTTAATGAATATCATTTTAATTCTTCAAATCCAATAATTGCATGATTAAACCTTGTTTAATTAGCAATTAAACTAATTTGCCTCCAAAAGGGAATATTCTGATGGAATATTCCTTATCCCTTTTTTTCACAATTAAAACTTTCTTTTAATTTGCAAAATATCTATTTCCTCACCCATGAGAATATTCTAAAGAATATTCTCTCTCCTCCAATCATCTCACTTGGATTCTTGAGCAAGCTAAACCTTTAACCTCTTGAACAAGTCACCTTGTGACCTGTCTGTGTAGGTCAAAAGTGTGTTTGTTTGGAAAAAATGTGAGCCCTTGATTAAGTCTCATCTTGCACTCTCATCTGTTGATGAGAATCCATGATCCATGCCTCCTATTTCCTCCATTCTTGATGGTTGATTGATCTTTTTTATCTAAACCCTTCATTTATCATTTGCTCTCCTATGAATAAAACACTATTTGGAGACAAATGGATCCATCTTTCAATTGCAAACGTATGCTATTGAATTCGCTCACACTCACATTCATATTTTACTCACTTTTAGCATATTTTAGTTCATTTTTAGTTGCATATTAGTTTTGAGCTTCCATTAATGGCTTCCATGCATCCATCTTAGCTTGTTTATAAATTAGGGTTTCCATATTTTAGCTTAGAATTAGCATAGATTAGCTTAGCAATTGCATATTAGATCAATTTTAGCATAAAATATGTTAATTTAGCTTGCATCATGTTTAATTTAGCATGAATCAGGTTTTCATCCATTTATCACAATGGTTTAATCGATTCTCTTCCATAGAATCAATTGAAACAGGCTCACAAATCATGAGATTGGGAAAGGGTCATTGTTCCACATCAACACGACACCAATTCCAAAATGGAATAAGTTTCAAATGGGTTAGATTAGACATTTAACTATTTTCATAGTTTGCAATTTTTAGTTTCAATAAATGCTTAGTTTAACTTTTAATTTGAATGATCTTCTTTGAGATTGAAGTTTAGTGGCTAAATTATGCTTTGATTCATCATGGACCAAGCATAATCAACCCAGATTGACAATCCTTGGTCCACAGTAAGAGAGTATTTTTTATTAATATTAAAAAATATTACATTTTTATATACAACTGAGAGGTTAACCAATGCTCTAATTCTCAACTATCTAAAAAGGGGCCAATTATCAAAATAGGGACAACCCATACAACCCTATGCAACCAAAAATAGTATAAAAAATTGTCTCACAAATTTGGAGGCAAACACAATATGATTATGCCAAATTTGAAGCACTTGAACTTAGAAACCATCATTCTCTTGCAAATAGATTATAAATCACCAAACCATGAAAATTCTTCAACTAGTTCCATATGCAACCACTTCTTCAAGAACCTCACGCCCTCCAATACCAATGTCTGATGTAATAGAAGTTAATGTCTTTAAAGTCCGCCAAGAAAGGGTAGAGATTTACCAGCACACCTAGAACATTAAGCAAGCACAAGTACCTTGGCCTTGAAATTCCAACACCCAACTGAGCAGCATCCACAACCTCCTCGATCCCTCCTAGTAGCTCTAGCTTCACTAGCCTCCTAGTTATTTGTATAATCTCATTCTTAGGTAGTTGGATGTCTAACAATGTTGCAAAAAAATGGGAAGATATGTATGTATCCACTCGGTACCTCTCCTTTATTGCTAAGAATATGCACCCCAAAACCAACTTCACTACCCTAAGCAACAAGAATTTTCCCTCACATAGAATCCTCCTCACCCTTAGCTCTTAAATTTCACCCAAAAAATCCATTTGACGATGAGAACTGACTAGCCTTATAGGGGTTTCTATTACTTTGTCCACAAAATACTCCATACGTACTAAGAACTTGACCATCGAGTTCATCCTTTAAAGATCGGCTCGCTCATGTCAAAGCTTGCCAATTAAAAGCTTGTCAAGATTACAATTTTTCCATGTAGCACTTTCGAGCTTATGAAATCATCCCTTAGTCTTTCGCATGGACGAGAGTTTGACAATATAAATTCTTTTCCATAACTCCCAGTGCTAGCTCATGTGCTGAGAAACTTAAACTAGATAGAGGGATTAGACACCCTAATTAATCAATTTCGCATGTCAAATCAACTCGAGCGACATAGTTGCAATGCTATTTTTGCATTAAATTAAGGCCATAGTATGAAAATCCATAAAAAATGGCAAACCCAACAAAGTGTGAAGGGAAATTTCCTTTAAAAGGGAGCATATAAGTCATAGTCAAAATTTCCACATGTCATGCAGTCACAACTCTGCTTAACAAGCGCTTGGATATTATACTCAGAATAGCACCAAGGTGCCACGTGTATATGTCCCAACTTTGGTAATGTCACTTGTAAACCCCACACTCCTTCCCACAACAAGGTTTGAGCATGTCGCTAGAGGGAGTGAGTGGCCACAACATGCTCCTTTATCAAATTTGACAAAAAACTTGTAAGTTTTACAACCAATTAGCTATCATGTCAACCCACCGTGACATATTGTGGCAAGGCCACAAGGGTGACTCCCAGGGAAGCATCCAAGAGCCACAAGCATTAATTTCCAATGCTGACATTATGACCTATCAGCCTAGTGATCCTCTTCATAACAAATTCTCAAACATAGCTTAAGAGTGAGTGAAAGGGCACCATGTGCACCAAGAGCTAGTGACAAAAAAATGAACAATTTTATACCAATTGGTCGTGCATGCACTTGGATTGAGCCATGTTTCTGATGCAACATAAGAAGCTAGGCCTACTGCTTAAATATTACTCCCCCCACAATAACCTCTAGCATCCCCCATCGTAGATATTTACCACATGAATCTAAATGCAACAACCTTTAAGCCCTTTAAGAAAGGGGATAAGATTGTTTCTTAATAACCTTGTTTGCACCAATATTTTCTAATTTATATGCTTCAAAGTCGGCTTCTTTGTGTGTGTTTCACTATATAGTGATCAAACTTACCCAATAGATCGATAGCTCTCTCCACTAGCCCTTGCAACTTTTAATTCAAATTATTTCCTATCATCAGGTCACTTATCACCAGAGACAAATCTCCTTCCACTTTGATGTTTCTAAGTCTGAGTTCCTAGCATAATTGAAACCCCTGTATCACTTCCTATAGTTCTACTAAATTATTCACCCTATCTGGAAGAGGGGCCAAAATTTACCCCACTATAGCCCCTTCCCAATTATGAATAATGCAACCTACACCTGACCTTCTTGGGTTCCCTCTTGATACCCCATCAAAGTTCATTTTGGCCCATGACTAAGCAGGATGCCTCCAAACCAATTTTTCATGATGTTTTTACTAACCCACTACCTCTTGACTGCCAAATTCTAGGATCTTAAGACCAAACCACCTAGTTCTCAATTTCATATCCCATTCCATGAATTCTAGTTTATTAGGATTTATTCTTGAGACCCTGATGTTCACCACCTCAACTATGGTTGCCTCCACCTTATTTTGAAAGGATGATGCATTCATTTCCTTGCAATTAAATATTCTCTTGTTCCATTCTTTCCAATCTCCCATATCATAATAGATGGGATAATTAGCCATATACACAAATTCATGACCTTCCTTTTTAATAAGGGCCATGATTTGAAAAGGGACAAAATATCATTGGAGGGGGGGGGACCTACCTAGCGTAGTTTCACACATAGGAACTTCTAACACCTTTGAGAAAAGGGGAAACCAAGAAATAGGTGATCTACTTGTTCGTCACTTGAATTGCACATTACACACCATGACGGGCCATGATAACCCATTCTACTAAACCTATCCTCCATCAAGATCCTTCCTTGGATTGTAGTCTAGGAAAAGGCCCTAGCCTTCTGAAGGCACTTGGTGTCCCAACATAATTTCCATGGGAAGGAAGTCCTCCCATCCTACTTCCCCAACATCAAAAAACATCCTTAGTATTGTACTACCCTAAAATAGCAGTCATTGAAACTAGCATGTCTTTGCCCTCTCGGATAATTATGGTTCTATATTTAAGAATTATTTGCAGCTGCATGGTTTTAGTGGCTAGAAATTTGATCGTGTTGAAGTCCTTCCATTACCATCTAAAGATCCCATCAACACTGCAAATATCCAAGTAATCTCTCACATTCATTCCCTAAAGCTGCATGAGTAGACGTTTTGTGTGTCGCATGTCTACCAAACTATTAATAATGATGTACCCCCCATGAGTCCACCCAAAATAGAGCAATGATATCATCATGAATATCCCAAGATAAGAACTATGTTATTAATGATCTACACTCCGCCATGAAATTATAAATTCTTGAATCTTTGGGAAGTGTGGTGGTAGTGAAGATGTTGCTCTCAATGTCATTCCCCATGTATTTGTTCTGAAGAATTCAAATCTATTTCGACTTACTCTTTTTATACATCTTTCAAATTAGCTTGGCCCCCAATGCTTTATTTTGCCTCAAAATATCTCGTAATCTTGTTCCCCTAGCCTCCTTCACTTTGCAAATCTTGTCCCATGCAATTAGCCCTAACTTTTCTTGTTTGCATTTCCTTTCTAGAAGAAATTCCTCATACTTTGGTTTAATGTTTGATATGTCCCCTTGGTAGATCCATACATGACAGTAAATAAATTGGAAGCAAAAAAAACAACCTTTAGTAAAACTAACCTACCAGCCCATGATAACCACTGCCCCTTCCATGATGACATCTAATTGTTTACCTTATTTACCATGGGGTCCCATAACTTTCTGCTACCCACTCCTTTCACTAAAGGAAAGCCAAGATATGTACATGGTAATTGGCCTTTCCTAAATCTCAATAATCTAAGGATCTCTTTCTCTTTGCATGGGGAAATGTGAAAAAAGTAGACTTTCAATATCACCTCACTTACCTCTTGACTAGAAGCCTTTGAATAGATATCCAAAATTTCCTTCAACTTATGATCTTCACAACATTTTTCCCCCAAAAAGAATACTATCATCTGTGAACTAATGATGAGTTACAACAAACACATTGCTCATTATTTGAATTCCTTCTAACCCCCCAGTTCTTACCACAACACTAAAATCCCTTCCTAGAGCCTCAACCATGATAATAAACAAAAAAGGTGAGTCTCCTTGTCTAATTCCTCTAGATACCTCCAATAAACCCTC
The DNA here is from genome assembly GCA_007258455.2 of Sequoia sempervirens. Lineage (NCBI taxonomy): Eukaryota > Viridiplantae > Streptophyta > Pinopsida > Cupressales > Cupressaceae > Sequoia > Sequoia sempervirens. The sequence continues at coordinate 116,903 of VDFB02156125.1, read as the reverse complement.
TAGAGTGCCATTCACAATAATTGAAAATCTAGAACTTGCAACACAATTAAAAACCTAATTTACCCAATTTTTATCGAACACAAACACCACCAACACCCTACAAAAAGACCTCCAATCCACCCGATCATATGCTTTTTTGATATCTAGTTTTAGTAGCATACTTTGTTTTTTGGCTCTTTGAATAGAGTGAATGACCTCCTATACAATTATGACCCCTTCTAGAATTGGGTTCTCAAGTACAAACTTTGATTTCTTTGAAATTATCTCTGGAAAAAAAAATTAATCTATTTGTTGTTGCTTTTGACATAATTTTATACAACTTTTTGTAGAGGGCTATGGGTCTAAACTCATCTAATGATGAAGGATTATCCTTTTTCAGAATCAAATCAATGAAGGTGTTATTCATCTCCCTTAGAACCACTCGCAAGATCCTTGAGTTCTGTATGAAGGCAACCACTTCACTACCCACAATGCTCCAACATTTTTCAAAATTTTGAGCCAAAAAACCATCTGATCCAGGTGCTCTATCTGGATGAGGTTGGAAGGATACAACTTTGAAGTTGATTTCTTCTATCGTAAATTTCACTCATCAACATCTTGTTTTTCCCTTTATCAACCAGCTTTAGGATAACCTCCAAGAGTTTATTTTGTGATACAATACTTGATCCTCCTATGTTATTTAACCAATCTTTGAAATAAGTGACTACTTCTTGGAAATTTCCTCAGGAGACTCAACGATTGAGCCATTAGTTCCCCATAGTCTTGTGATTCTACTGAATTCTCTTGGGGCCTTTGTGCTATTATGGAAGCATTTTTTATTCTTATTGTAATGTGTCGATCTAATAACACACAAAATAAATACATATGATATTATGAATAATAAAATTAAGACATAGCCAATTAACTATTTTCCATCATAGCATCTCATGTCAAAATAATATTTATTATTTGAAGTTCCAAATGTCAATGTTACAAGTTACATAATAGACTTGGGCCAACTTGCCACTTAGTCTTCTCAATTACATCATGATATACATAGTACAATAATTTCAAGTTAGGGGATCCCATGTGATTCTCTTCAACTCTCGACACATTCGTTGGATGAGAACATGGTTCAAGCACTTTTTTTCCCAACCACAAAGCTATGCTTCCCTAATATTCTTCCTACTCGAAGACTGCCCAAACTTGCATACAACACTTAGTAAGAGATACAACATGCAAGATGGAATCTGGTGCATGTCGTGCTACTACATGCACTTCTATCTACATTTAGAACATGCAAGATCTAAGCAAAGAAATGGAAGAGAGAATTCATCATATACATTAAGACCATTCATCATAATGGACTACATATGCTTGGCCAAGCATTTTTGTAAATAGCTAATATTAAATATATATTTTGGAAAAGAAAAACCTATCTCTTTGTTAGCCTATTTTCGGCACCCGTCCCGAAAGATAACCTCCCACAACATAAGATAACATACTTCTTATCTATGTTTCACATTTGTAAACATTAATTTTGGTTTCTACAATTTTACTAGTCAATCTTTCCTGAACCAATCTATCAACTTTATAGTCTACATTTGATTCATTTGACTAACTCAATTTATCATGCAAAAGAAATAAACTTAACTAGATTTGACATCAAGAAATAAAATTATATATGTACTACATGATCATAAAAATAGTATGATGAGATTAGTTATAGTATTTGCATCAATTTTGTATAGAATTCCATTATCTCCTTTAATCCATCTTCCTAGGAATGCAATCTACATTTCAAAATAAAATAAAATAATTTTTAAATAAGGTATATCGCATGTATGCACCATGAATAAATGGAAAATCTATGCATGAGCACATATATGGCCTTCTGTAGTGAAATTTGTATATGCGTATACGTTCTTATTAAATAAAAGAAATATTCATTCCATTTTGAGATTCCTATTTACAAGCAGATGTCAAATTTCATCAGATGCAAGAATAGATTCAACTAAACATACAAAAAAGAAACCACTGAGCATACAATTTGAATTTCCTACAATATGTTGCAAGGTCATTCCACATAATTTGCAATCTTGAAATTGACATTTTAGTAATTCAGAAAGTTAAAAACATGATTCCATGCAAACTGGATTTAATTTGACCACCCATTACAATATAAACATATTGATAATAGAGTTTTACTCTTAGTTCGTTTTATACCATTTTCCACACAAAATGACATGCTAAAATAGTTTCTAGGTCTTTCTTTGAGTTATAGAATGAAGGATGCAATAAAACGACACGAGACAATATCTAACACCATAATAAGCCTATCTCGGCTAGAGGCATTGTCCATAGGAATAGTAATAATGTTGGCCTGCTTACAACAGAGGCTAAACAAGCTTCTCATACAAAATGATATTAAACATAGTATCATTCAGCCTTCCCTTACAATTATTTAGAAGACTTTGGCCTTAAGGTTGATACTATTCACCTCGTATCATTTTAATCGATACAGAAAAACATTGAATAATAGGCGGGTCGACATATGAATATCATAAAATAGGGTTATGAATAGTGGTAAGAGTCAATCGACTCGAACAAACCATTCCATTATGATAAAAACTTGTGTAATGTATAAATGTGTGTGTATACATATATATACATATATGTATATGTATTTAGATATATATAAATGGCTTCCATATGTTAAGGAACATTTAAATAGGAAACAACAACTTTATGTCACTCGACCTATTAAACAATAGAGCATAATTATTATAGTGAGTATCTATATACTCAATGATGGATTCACTTGGCCATTACTTGGCCTGAAGGATTTAGCTATCAATGGTTATTGTTTCTTTTACATACAAACAATGGCATTTCCCATCAAGGAAGAATGACATGGGTCGTTTGATACACACAAATAATATAGAATGATGGTTATCGTTACTCAAAAATAGATGTCATAATGATTGAATATTCCTTGACTATCATTTTATAAGGGACAAGATCACCAAATCATGTGATCATAGATTTAAACGACACTCTAACTTAGTGGAGGGCATTATCCTAGATCAACTCTTAAGTCGAGCATGCTACACAACTTGATGTCGTAGTAGGGTCATCTCTCAAATGGGATTTGTTGCACTTATATTCCTCATGAGTGTAAGGAAATATTAATAAAGTGGGGGTTTACATAAAATAAAACCACCCATAGAGTGGTAATATAAAATCAAACCCAGCTACAATATGAAGAAGATCTACATGATCAAACCTTTGTATGTCCAAGGAATTCATCACATGGTATGGTGGTTTCACCCACCAACCACAGTGGAAAAATGAGTATTTGGGGTTGAATCTCTTCAATAAAGAATAAAGAACAACTAAAATAATTTACCACTGATAGAAGTATATCGTTGCACAAACCAAAATATTGTTTTGATACATATATTAATCTATCTCTATTGTTGATTCAAAGGCATTGAAGAAACATGCTTTTACAAAGATGGAAACATCACGAAATACCAGAAATAAACTTAGAGTTACCTCCTTGTTGTAGGAATTCAATGATTTCCTTAATCCTAGTATGGAAACAACCGTTCACTCTGTCGTTCACCCTTCCTTCATGGATTTTTCTTCTCTGAATCTTATCCTTTGCTTTTTGCCCAGATTTTCTCCCGTTTTCTCTAGAATTCATTGTTGACCAAATATATTTTGTGTTTACTAAAATTGAAGGTGGTAGTCATAACTCCCCCACACCTCCTCATGCGTAGTCACCCCTCAACTCCATGCCAATTTAGCAACACCATCTTAATCATGAGGGTGGCAGTTATGTTCAGGGTGATTAAAATATGATTTTGTTTTGTTTTGAATTTCCACATAACCATTCTTATTTTTGAATAAAGGAAAGAAATTTTATGTGTGTGTGTATATATATATATATGTATATATATATATGTATATATATATATGTATATATATATATATATATGTATATATATATATATGTATATATATATATATATGTATATATATATATATATATGTATATATATACATACATATTCACTCACTCAAAAGGTATTCTCATTTTTTTATTCAAAAGCAATTGTATTTGCACATAACAATCATTATTATAATTCTAACGACAAGAGCAGGATGCCATCCAATGGAAAGAAGAGTGGGGCTTTGCATTCGAATTCTTCTAAAGAATCAGGAGGGGAAGGTTTTGGTGCTGATGAGGATGACGATGAGGTATGGAGGGAGCTTCTCCTGCGGCCTTTCTGGACCTATTCATGGATTGATGGGAGTCATATTTGGTGGGTGAGAAGATTTTCTCCTATCATTTTGCTGTTGTTGCTCTCCTAGTGTCTTGTTTGGTGTAGGTCGTGAGGTCTTCCTTTGTTGTGGCCTACTATGGGTGGTGACTCTTGGCTTCTGCTTCCCATTGGGGCTTCCTTTGGTTTGTCTGGCTCCTCAGTATTTTGACTTCTGAGGAAGTTTCTATTGATATTGTTGAGGATGTCGATGGTGGTGGTTTTCTTGGGCCTGCAAATTTTCTATCCCTTGTGGCATCACAGTTTCATGTTGATTGGGGTGATCTTGCTACCCTGGCTGGTGCAAATTCCTTTCTATAGGGTTTGCATGTTACTTTTGGTGTTTGGGGGTTAGCCTTTTGGCCCTTTTCTATTTGGAGGAGCTTGTGGGGGGAGTGTGTGGTTAGTGTGTCCATTCTCTTCTCTATTTTGGTGTTGCTTTCTCTTGACTCTCCTGGTGTGGGGGTATGGTGTGGTGCTTGTTGCTTCCTTGGCATTGCTTGGAGGACTTGGGTGGTGTGTGGCTATGGGGGTTTGCGTGAGGTAGATTGGCTAGATGAATGGCCTATTCTTAGTCTTATTTGGTGAAATGGGATGGCTTGGGGGCTTTTTATGCTAGCCTATTTTCTAACTGCTTCCTTTTGGGTTTCCCTTTGCCCATTTTTGATGTCCTTTTGATAGTGCTATGGTGGTATTTATTGCCTTGGGTGTGTAGTGGGTGCTCCTAGTTCCCCTTTTGTGGACTGGTGGTGCTTCCTTTGGGTTGGCTTCATGGAGATTTGGCCTATCTTTGGGCCTGACAAGCATGTTGTGGCAACTTGGGGGCTTTATGGTTTGGCTGTCTCTCAGTTCCCTTCTTGTGGGGGCTCCCTTGTCCCTTTTGGGTCTGGTTTGATTTTGTTATCCTTGGGATTGGTTCTCTGCTCACTATGGTTCTTTGGTGTGGAGATTGTGGTTTTTTCTGTGGCTGGTTGGGTTATGCTTATGGTGTTATCTTTGGGCCCAGCCGTGTGCTATGTCTAAAGAGATCCCTACTTCCTCTCACCTATACCTGATGCTTGGGATGCCTTGGGATGTGGTGTCTTCCCTCCCTTCATATTTCACTTTTTATTGGGATCTACGACTTGAGTCTTCTATTGAAGGGGAGACTGTTCCTTTTGAGGTGGATCCTTCTTCTATTGAGGTGGAGTTGGTAGCAGTAGTGTTGCTCGATAGATCTTCTCCTCTATGTAGGATCTTATTGAGGTGTTGCTTGTGTAAGAAGTGTGGTGTTTTCAGAGGTTTTGGGTCTCATTTCATCCTCTCTTTTGGAGTTGATCCCCCTCCTCTTGAGGTGGAGGTTGGGTTGGAATCCTTGTTGGGAAGGTGTTGTTGGGAGGCTGTTGTTAGTAATTTGGTGGGGAGTTGTTCCAAAAAAGTTGATTATATGGGGATGGTTTCTTCCCTGGCTCAGCCTTGTTCCTCTCATACTGAGGTTCAAAATCTAGATGGGATTTTTTCTTTGATTGGGAACTTTGGTTTCCCTTGATTTAATGTTTCAGATGCGAGTTGGAGCTGCATCAGTGATGTCTTTCCTGAGCAGATGGTTTGTTGTTTCCTAGATAGTATAGGTGGGTTTAATGTTCACTTATGGTTTCCAGGTCCTAGTTAAAATTTGGTTGTTTAGGGATCTTATCCCTTTCTTGTTTTCTAATGCATCTTGTGTATTCTTGTCTTATTGTTAACTACTATTGTTGGTTTTCTGCTATTTGTATGTTATTTGTCTTTTTCACAACATTCTTGCCTTGGACAAGGTTACAAATCCCTTCAAAACTAGTTGTAATGGGTTTCAGGGCCCCATCAAAACCTATTTACCTCTAATAAAGAACAATCATTATTATTAAATGTTGAATTATTGGAAAACAAAATGTTAACTACAAAATTGTAAATGCAATGAAAATGCCATGATTTTTATAGTGGTGTGTGCACATTCTAGATTCCATCAAGCTTACCATTGTCATTTGACTAAATATTCCTACCTCAACCATGTTCTATCTTTAGCTTGTTCCTACATTCACACACTTGCACTTGAAAAGTTTCATTAGTAACCTTTAAACATATTTACAACAAAAAAGAGATTCCATTTCACATCATAATTTTCATCTTTCACACTCAATTCATAATATCATAAATATATTTCAAAAGCCATTGAAATCTTAAATTTATCACAGGTCAACTAATAAATTTATTTTTCCACAATTATTAAAAGAACTTAACATTTTTGAATACAAGAAATTTTTTGAGACATGACATCCTTCCCCTCTTGGAAGAGGCATTGTCCCAATGTCTTATCAGATGCCACAGAAAAAGGAAATGTCTTTTTCAACATTTAATCATATTGTTATTCAAGTCAAAATGTGCAATCCAAAATGCAAGAGCTCACTAGTATTTGATGAACATTAAGAATATATCTAGTAACCAAATGAGGAAAGGAGCACTCTATTTCATCCACATCCTCCCAAGTAGCATTGTCATTGGAATAATGTTCCCACTGAAATTTATATTGGACAATATCTGTATTTTCCAACTTAATGTTGTGTCTATCTAGAATTCTAATGGGCTCCACCAACACCACTCCTAGATCTCGCACCTATAAAGAATGCGAGTCAAGTATATGAGATGCATCTAGATGATAGGGCTTAAGCAAAGAAACATGAAATACATTATGGAGTCGAGACATAGTAGGTGGTAGAGCAAGTCGGTATGCAATTGGGCTAATGGCTTCCAACACATCAAAGGGACCCACATATCTAGAGGACAACTTGGAAGATTCTCCAAAATTAATGGATCTCTTATGTGACTTAACCCTCAAGAAGACTTTATCTCCTTCTGAGAATTGTCTGAAGGTTCTATTCTTGTCGGCATAACTTTTCTCTCTTTCTGCCACTTCCTTCATTCTTTCCTTAATGAGTTTCATCTACTCTTCTATCTATTTGAGCATTTTAGGACCCACTATAATCCTATCTTCCAATCAATCCCAACTGATGGGTGTACGACACTTTCACTCGTAAAGAGCCTCGAAAGGTGCCATACCTAAGGACACATTGAAAGAGTTATTATAAGAAAATTCTACTAATGGTAGATACTCTCCCCTCTTATACTGTTGGTCTAAGAAATACATTTGCAGGAAATCCTCTACTACCTAATTGACTCTTTTAGTGTAGCCGTCAGTCTAAGGATGGTATGCCAAACTAAAATTCAACTTAGCTCCTAGGACTACATTCAAAGTTGTCCAAAATCTGGACGTCATCTGGGTATCTCTGTTGGATATGATAGTTTCTCGCACTGTATGCAAATGGAAGATCTCTTGGAAAAAATTCTTGGCCAAGGTCAATGATCCATCCTTAAGGTTTCCTAGAATAAAGTGTGCCACCTTAGTCAACTTATTGACTACTACCAAGATGACATCATGCTTGTTCTTGCTTAATGGAAATCCCTAGATAAATTCCATATGAAATTGATCATCTGCCACTTATACTTAGGTATATCTTGAGGATAAAGAAGCCCTGCTGGATGCTCATGTTCAAACTTGAATCGATGGCACTCTAAGCATCTTACTACATACTTGACTACATCCTGATAGGGCAGGGTTGGATGAGACACTCACTGTCCCATGCTCTGGTCTTTGTACTCAAGAACTTCTAGGTGACTCCTTCACTTTAACCTTTAGGTCCTATCATAGGTATAGGCACCCCTGGTATTACTGACCAACCCCTCTATCACTATTCTTCCATACTACCAAGCCAATCTTGGTGCCTTGCCACTTCCTCTCCTTCACCCTTATTCTTCCCTAAAGGCCAATTACTCTCAACACTCAATTAGGAACTTGCAGAGGTGTAAAAACATTGTAAAAGCTTCAAGGTAATCTATATAGGGTTCTTATACCATCACAAGACTCAAATTTCCCATCGCTTCCACTAAACCCTCTCCTAGGGTTAGGAAAGGCTACAAGCCTAGAGCCCCAATTAGGTCTCTTACTCTGGGTAAAATGCAATTTTCTCCAAAACCCACCAAAAGACCTAGGTTCTTTGCTTGGGATTGGTGGTTCCTATGTCCACACCTTGAATATTTTCAGGGTTTTGAAACAGCACTGCCCGCACACTACTCATACACAAAAATGGTAAAAAACCTAGGGTTTCCTAGCATTTCCCAGGTTGTTTTAGACTGTCAAAGATTTCCCCCACCAAATGATTTGATAGAGCCTCCTCCTGACTACCAGGCCTTTTCAAGACCCTCAACAAAATTGACCAAAAGGAATTTCTCCAAAATCTTAACGCCCCTACAAGATATGTATCTTTCACTCCCTGTCTTCCCTAGCCGGACTCTGTCTGGCTCGCCTAGGGCAAGACATTGCTAGCAACTCCTACACACACACCAAGACTACCACCTACCATATGTACAAGTATGGAGTCTAGGAACTATTCCCAAAGGGCCGTACGGTTTGTACGGTTGGAAAGTGCTCTAGCACTCCATTTCCAAAAACTAGTTTGGTTCAGACCAGCAACAGGGCAAAATTAAACTATTTACAAACAGTGCTTGCAAAATGAACAAAAGAAACTATTTAATGATGTAAAATGCTTGTAGATTACTATCAACACATCCTACAATCAATACAGTAACAAGTCTAACTCATGAAATCCCTATTTAGATGCAAAACTCAGAAGTTTTAGCACAGAACGTTGCTTTTTCTGCAATTTCACAACTTTCACTATAACATTAACACCTCCAACCCTATTCCATGGTTGAGGCATGTCTTAAATAGGCTTCTCAAACAGTTAAGTTGCTTTTGGCGAACCTAAAGATGACCAAAAGATGAAACTTATAAAACCCACTGTGTTTTTCAATCTTTGGCAACTTTTGACCACTCAGCAAAATGAGCTTCTAAACTTATTGAACTCTTGAAAACCTCTTTCCCAAAGATAAAAAACACCTCTAAGCTCAACACTCAATGGTTTACATGACCTTATGAAAACAAAACAAAAATTAACCCTCTAGGTTTCTTCTTTACCTAAGAAACTGCATGTTGTTCCTTAGGTGCTCCTGCACCATTCTCCCCCTCTCAGCTGAAACACTAAGGATTGGAAGGAGAGATCAATGATAGGTCAATGCTCAAATTTTGGAACTGATCTTCTTGTACCCATGTAGCTTCTAATTCATGCTTGTTCTTCCACTTGATAATGTGCTCCATGTACACCTTGTGCCTTGTAGACTTTTGTACTCTTGACTCTAAGATCTTCTCTACCTGAGGTTTGTCTTGATTAGGTAGGGGTACATTACTAATGTCCTTGAAGATCTCCTGACTGTTTTGAACCTCATCATTGACTGTTCCCTTATACTTGATCAAATCAGCTATGTTGAAAACTGGAGAGATGCCTAGATTGGTAGGTAGCTCCACCTTGTATGCATTCCTGCCATACTTGGCCAATATCTTACATGGACCCACTCTCTTCATCTGCAACTTGGTTGAAATTCCATTATGCAACCTTGACTTGTTAAGGTGGACCATGAAATAGTCTCCAACTTGAAATTGCACATCCTTCCTTGTTAAATCTTCCTTCTCTTTCAACTTGTGAGTAGCCTCAGTGACTGTCTTCTTCACTTTCTCCTAAATCTCCTTCATGGTTTGACTGAAATCTTCTACATGTCCACTTCTTTGTTCCATAGTTCTGAGGTCTCTGAGCTCACATATCCCTCTTGGGTGCATCCCATACATAACTTCAAATGGACTCTTCCCTGTGGTCTGATTTACACTGTCATTATAGCCATACTCAGCATGTGAGATAGCCATATCCCATGTCTGTCCATATTCTTTAGTTAAGCACCTAAGAAGATTACCTAGCACCCTGTTAACCACCTCTGTTTGACCATCGGTCTGAGGATGGTAAGCTGATCCAAATGACAGATTTGTACCCAATCTACTCCATAGAGTCTTCCAAAAGTGACTCATGAACTTCACATCCCTATCTGAAACAATGCTCAAAGGTAGTCCATGGATCCTTACTACCTCCTTGAAGAAAAGATGAGCTATGTAACTAGCATCATGAGTAGTTTTGCAAGGGATAAAATGACTCATCTTACTAAATTTGCCTACCACTACATAGACACTGTCAAAACCAGTCTTGGTCTTAGGAAGGCCTACCAAAAAATCCATGCTCACACACTCCCATGGTCTGTTAGGAATGGGTAGGGGTTGATACAAACCAGCATTACTAGCTCCTCCCTTAGCTTTCATACACACAACACATTGTTCTACATACTTCCTAACATCTCTTGCTAACTTAGGCCAGTAATAGAACCTTTGCACTAGTTCTAAAGTCTTATTGATGCCAAAATGCCCACTAAGATTGCCATTATACTTTTCCTGAATCAGATTTTCCCTCATTGACCCTCTTGGGACACATAATTGATTTCCCTTAAACAATAACCCATTTTGCAATGTATACTCAGAGTATTGGCTATGGAAATGGTTCTCAAAGTTAGAACATACCTTATAGACCTCTAAAAATTCTCCATCTTCCCCATATAGATCCTTGAAACTCTCTATGCCAATGCTCTTGATCTATATCTCTTGCACTATCAACAATCTCCTGCTCAATACATTTGCCACTTTGTTTAGCTGTCCCTTCTTGTGCTTGATGGTGAAGGTAAAAGCTTGGATGTATTCCATCCATTTCAAATTCCTATTACTCAACTTCTCTTGAGTGTTGATAAAACCTGATTGTCAGTAAAGACTACAAACTCCTTGGGTAGAAGATAATGCCTCCATTTCCTAAGTGACTGAACCAAAGCATAAAGTTCCAAGTCATAGGTTGAATACTTCTTCTTTGCTTCATTGAGCTTATCACTAAAGAAGGCTATAGGCCTGCCCTCTTGACTTAGCACTCCTCCTACTGCCACTCCACTAGCATCACATTCCACAGTGAACAACTTGTCAAAGCTAGGCAATAAGAGAATTGGTTGAGTTGCCACCTCTTGTTTCAGTTTCTCAAACCCTTTCTCAGCTTCTTGAGTCCACACAAACTTAGTTTTTAGACCACCCTTGATTGTATCTAGGACTGGTGCACATATACCACTAAAGTTCCTTATGAATTTTCTATAAAATTGAGCCAATCCATGAAAACTTCTTACCTCATTCCTTGTGGTTGGTGTAGGCCAGTTGAGAATAGCTTCCACCTTGCTTGGATCCATCTTTAGTGATCCTTTTGACACTACAAAACCCAAATAGACAAGCTCTTGCTTAAAGAACTCACACTTCTCTAGATTGATTTCCAATTTCTCCTCTTGCAACCTTCTAAGAACTTGCTCCACATGTTTCAAATGCTCTTCTGTTGTCTTGCTGTATATGAGGATGTCATCAAGATACACTACCAAAAATATCCCTATAAAATCCTTGATCACTTCATTCATGAGCCTCATGAATGTGCTAGGGGCATTAGAGAGACCAAATGGCATAACTCTCCATTCATATAACCCATCATTTGTCTTAAATGTTGTCTTCCACTCATCACCATCCTTAATTCTGATATGATGGTATCCACTCTTGAGATCCAACTTAGTGAAGTACTGAGCTCCTCCAAGACAATCCATTAAATCTTCAATTCTAGGAATAGGAAACCTATACCTAATGGTGATCCTATTTATTGCTCTAGAATCAGTACATAACCTCCACTTACCTCCTTTCTTGGTTGCTAAAACCACTGGTACTGCACATGGGCTGATGCTCTTTTGAATCAATCCTTGATCCAACAACTCTTTCACTTGTCTAGCTACCTCTAGATTCTGATCTGGTGTAAGTTTGTATGTTGCTTTGTTAGGTAATGAAGCTAGGTATGAAGTAAATTTGATGACTTATGGCTCTCTTTGGTGGTAGAGTTGCAGGTGTACCATCACTAACTATACTCTTGTACCTTTCAAGTAACTTCTGGATTGCTTCCGGTAGGACTGTCTTTTCAGCCTTATCTTCCTCTTTAGGTTGTAACACAATTACATATCCTTCACTCCCTTGATGTAGGTTGTTAAGGAACTCCTTACCACTGCTCAACATGATGTTTGGTGTCTTTGACTGTCCTTCATCTTCCTCTGATAGTGACTGCAACTTAAAAGTCTTCCCATCCTTCTTGAATGAGATGGTGTTCTCTTTTCCATCATATATGACACTCCTGTCATACTGCCATGGTCTGCCCAATAGTAGATGGCATGCATCCATGGGTAACACATCACAAACTAACTTGTCCTTGTACCCTCCAATAGAAAACTCCACCATTACTTGCTCATTCACTAAAACACTCTGCCCTTTGTTTAGCCATGTGACCTTATAAGGATTAGTATGGGGTACCTTCTCCAATTTCAGTTTCATTACTGCCTCCTCTAATATGATATTGTTTGTTGAACCTGAATCTACCATGACCTTGCATACTTTACCAAGTATCTTGCACCTTACTCTAAATAGAGCTCTCCTTTCTTTTGGTTCTTCCTTGACCGGTTGTCTGATCAATACCCTATTGAACATCAGATTCTCTCCTACCTCAGATTCTATATGACTAACCTCTGATGACTTAGGACTTATGGTGTCCTCTTGTGCATAAGCCACTCTCTTTTCATTGCTTGATGAAGATGCTTTCTCCGGGAACCTATAAGCAGGATGACCTACTTGACTACAATGGTAACATTTCATGGTTGCAAAATATGAATTGCTCCTACCTGCTCCTCTTCCTCTGTTTGAACCTCCTTGAGGTCCTCTACCTCTGTTATATCCACCTCTAGAAGATGTTTCTCCTCTGTCCTCAGTGAGTTTAGATTCTCCATGATTTCTTTGGTCATTTCCTCTACCTTGGTAGCCACCACGTTGTCCTCTTTGATCTCTTTGATCTCTGCCTTTGCCTCTGCCCTTAGAAGTCTGATCTTGCTTCCTCTTGTTCCTTTCCTCAATCTTTATGGCCAACTGATAGCATTGGTGTATTGTCTTAGGACTTAAAAGATCCATCTCCTCTTGAATGTTCCACGTCAAGCCATTAAGGTATCTAGCCACCTTGAGACTCTCATCCTCTGTCACATTAGACCTCATGCAAAGTTTTTGAAACTCCTCAGTGTAAGTGTTTACATCTTGGTCTCTTTTCCTTAGGCTTTACCTCTTCTTGTGTAACTGAATCTCATAGTCATCTGGCATATAGGCTTCTCTTAGTTTGGCAACCATTCCTTTCCAAGTTGAAATAGGCTGCTTGCCTTCCTTTTCCCTCTCTATCTAAATGAACTTCCACCATGTCAAGGTAGATCCTCTTAGTCTTGACTTGGCCACCTTTACCTTATGTGCTTCAGTGACTCCATCACACTAGAAATGGTTTTACATTCCCTCTATCCAATCCATAACTAGATTAGCTTCCATCTTTCCACTAAAAAGTGGTATGCCTTCAAGTGCTTTCCCACTCAAGGCTTTCAATGCCTTCAAGAAAGTCTCCTCCTTCAAAATAGGGTCAGGTTCAGGGGTCTTATCTTCCTCTGCAACCTCTTCTTCCTTTGGTATCCTTCCTTCAAATTGTGCAGTCCTCACTGCTTGTTCAAGCTGGGCTATCCTTTCCCTCAATTGTCTATTATCTTCCTCCCGCTCTTCAACCATCTTGGCCAATTATGCATTTGTCACCATGATGGCAGTATCACTTGACTCAACCTCTGACATATATTACTCTTTCCCAAATCTTTAACTTGCTCTAATACCAATCTGATAGGGCAGGGTTGGATGAGACACTCACTGTCCCATGCTCTGGTATTTGTTCTCAAGAACTTCTAGGTGACTCCTTAACCTTAACCTTTAGGTCCTATCATAGGTATAGGTACCCCTGGTATTACTGACCAACCCCTCTATCACTATTCTTCTATACTACCAAGCCAATCTTGGTGCCTTGCCACTTCCTCTCCTTGACCCTTATTCTTCCCTAAAGGCCAATTACTCTCAACACTCAATTAGGAACTTGCAGAGGTGTAAAAATGTTTTAAATGCTTCAAGGTAATCTATCTAGGGTTCTTATACCATCACAAGACTCCAATTTCCCATCGCTTCCACTAAACCCTCTCCTAGGGTTAGGAAAGGCTACAAGCCTAGAGCCCCAATTAGGTCTCTTACTCCGGGTAAAATGCAATTTTCTCCAAAACCCACCAAAAGACCTATGTTCTTTGCTTGGATTGGTGGTTCCTATGTCCACACCTTGAAGATTTTTCAGGGTTTTGAAACAGCACTGCCCGCACACTGCTCATACACAAAAATGGTAAAAAAACCTAGGGTTTCCTAGCATTTCGAGGTTGTTTCAGACTGTCAAAGGTTTCCCCCACCAAATGATTTGATAGAGCCTACTCCTAACTACCAAGCCTTTTCAAGACCCTCAACAAAATTCACCAAAAGGAATTTCTCGAAAATCTTAACGCCCCTACAAGATATGTGTCTTTCACTCCCTGTCTTCCCTAGCCAAACTCTGTCTGGCTCGCCTAGGGCAAGACATTGCTAGCAACTCCTGCACACACACCAAGACTACCACCTACCATTTGTACAAGCATGGAGTCTAGGAACTATTCCCAAAGGCCGTATGGTTTGTACGGTGGGAAAGTGCTCTAGCACTCCATTTCCAAAAACAGTCTGGTTCATACCAACAACAGGGCAAAATTAAACTATTTACAAACAGTGCTTGCAAAATGAACAAAAGAAACTATTTAATGATGAAAAATTATTGTAGATTACTATCAACACATCCTACAATCAATACAATAACAGGTCTAACTCATGAAATCCCTATTTAGATGCAAAACTCATAAGTTTTAGCACAGAATGCTGCTTTTTCTGCAATTTCACAACTTTCACTATAACATTAACACCTAAAACCCTATTCCATGGTCGAGGAATGTCTTAAATAGGATTCTCAAATAGTTAAGTTCCTTTTGGCGAACCTAAAGAAGACCAAAAGATGAAACTTATAAAACCCACTGTGTTTTTCAATCTTTGGCAACTTTTGACCACTCAGCAAAATGAGCTTCTAAACTTATTGAACTCTTGAAAACCTCTTTCCCAAAGATCAAAAACACATCTAAGCTCAACACTCAATGGTCTACACGACCTTATGAAAACAAAACAAAAATTAACCCTCTAGGTTTCTTCTTTACCTAAGAAACTGCCTGTTGTTCCTTAGGTGCTCTTGCACCACATCCTTCCCAAGCTTGGGCCATAAATAAAACAATTTCAACTCTGCGATCATCTTGACTACTCTAGGGTGTCCTGAATATGGTCCATTGTGGATTTCCTCCAAGAACAACTTTTTGAGTTTCCAAAATTCTAGAATATACATTCTCCTTTGGTATCTTCAGATTCCATCTAGTTCAATTTCATACCCATTGTATCGATGGTCTGAAGGGTTCTCCTGTAGAGCTTTCTTTACCCTCTCAAAATGATCATCTCCTAGAAAATGTTGCATCACTTGCTGCCTTATATTTGATTGAGTCAAAGTTATGGCCGTTAGATGTCTTCTTATACTAAGAGCATCTACCACTCTATTCTCTTTTCCTTTAATATACTCAATTCCAACGTCATACTCACTAAGGAACTCCAACCATCTTCATTGACGTGCATTGAGATTTGGTTCAGTGAAAATATATCTCAGTCCCAAATGATCTGTTTTGAGCTCAAATGGCTTCCCCAATAGATAATGCATCAACATCTGCAAGACATGTATTATTGCAACCAATTCCAAATTGTGTGGTGCATAGTTTGTTTCATGTGTTTTAAGCTTCCTAGACTTATACACCACCACTTGCCCATATTGCATTAATACAACTCCTATACCATCTCCAAAAGCATCTATGATTACTGTGAATTAACCATTGGGATCTGGTATTGTCAATACTAGGGCTATCGTGAGCTTCCCCTTTAGGAGTTGGAAAGCTTGCTCACACTTTTTCATCATGTCAACCCTTTTCCATTTCTTTTGGAGAGAGATGATTGGGGATGCAATTTTCAAAATTCCTTAGAAATACTTTCTATAGTATCCCACTAGTCCCATAAAGCTTTGCACTTCAATCACATTCTAAGGTACTAGCCATTCTACTATTGCCTTAATCTTTTCGAGGTCTACAAAGACTCCTTTTGCTGATATGATGTGACCAAGGTAATGCACCCTATCTTGATAAAACAAGCACTTGGATAGCTTCCCAAAAATATTCTTCTCCCCTAGACGCTACAAAAATATCCTAAAATGTTTATCATGCTCCTCAATAGACTTGGAATAAATTAGGATGTCGTCAATAAAGATCAAGACAAAGTCATCTAAACAATCTCAAAACACACTATTGATGAGATTCATGAAAGTTTTTGGCGCATTGGCTAGACCAAAAGGTACCACCGTGAACTCGTAGTGTTCATATTGAGTCCAGAAAGTAGTCTGAGGGATGTCCTCCTCTTTTATTCTCAATTGGTGATAACCGGATCTGAGATCTATTGTAGAGAACACTGTTGCTCCCTTCATCTAATCAAATAGCTCATCTATCCTTCGAAGAGGATATCTATTCTTGATGGTAGCCTTCTTCAACATCGGATAAGCAATACACAAATGCAAGGTTCCATCCTTCTTAAAAAAAATGATCGGTGCACCCCAAAGAGACACATTGGGTTGAATAGGTCCCTTTCTCAACAATTCCTACAATTGGGCCTTTAATTTGAATATCTCAGTGGTAGTAATTCTATATGAGGCTTTGTATTGAGGTTTGACCCTTGGTACAAGATTAATAGACAAATCAAATTCTTGCTTGGGAGGAAGTTCTGTGAGTTCTTCAGGAAATACATCTTGAAACTCCTTGAGAATGGGATAATCATTCAAATAAGGCTTCATTTTCTTAGGTTCGCTAACATGTACCGCATGAATGGTACACCCCTTCTTTTGAGAGCTCTTGAGCTACACAACAAAGATCTACCTAACCCTTAGTGGTCTCTAGATTCCACAAATTTTGACTAGGTTTCCATAGTCATATAGATAGCTAACGATCTTATCCTCACATTAACAATAGATTTGTGTTCAGTTAACTAGTTAATCCACAAGATTACATCGTAGGATCCTAAAGGTGCCACATAAAGGTTGACTTGAGTTAGGAAATTAGGAAGCTCTAACTTGCTACTATAGAGACATGAGTCCACCCTTTGCTTTGCTTGATTTACATATAAGACCATCCAAGAATTGGCCACATGTCTAGGTCTAATGGATAGCTTATAAATCTTCCTTGGTTAAACAAAACACTTAGTGGCTCTAGTATTAATCAAAATAGAAACATGTTTTCCATAAAGCTTACCTAACAACTGGATTGGTGAGGCCTGATATTCAACAATTTGAATATCATCGACCACCACATGGACCTGATGCTAGTTTCCTTCCTTTTCCTTTGAGTGTTGTGGGAAACTGGAGGTGTAATGGTCACCTCTGTAGGTGTAGCAACCATCATGGGGTCCTTTCCAACCTCCTGACTTGTCTTCCTTGGAGCTCTTCTACTTATTATCAAAGTTTCATTTTCTATTGTTGGCCTTCTTATTCTTTCTTCCATTACTACCCTCCACTTTTTCCTATGAACCACTTCCCCTCTTCAGATTCCTGATCTTATAGGGTTTTTCTCCCTTTTGAAATTTCTTATTCCTGAGACGAGACTTTGATTTTGAATTATTTTGAAGGTTGGACAAGTATTGTAATTTATGTTCTTTCTTGGTGGCCTTCTCGAAGACCTCCTCCAGGGTGTGTGGGTTATGCAAGTCTACCCCCACTCCAATATGAGGTCTCAACCCAAGTATAAATTTCTAGATTTTGAAGTTCTCATCAATTTAGTATTGAGGCACATACTTTAGCAAATGAGTGAATTTTTCCCAATATTGGGCTACTGACATGCTCACCTAAGCTAAGTTCTAGAAATCTATCATTTTCTTGTCGAAGAAGTGTTGTGGAAGCCACCTCTTTTGAAAATGTTGGAGGAATTGTTCCCAAGTGATCTCACTAGGTTGCAGTTTTTGTTCTGCCATTTCATTGTCCCACTAGGTAGCTACTTCACCAAAGCGCTGATAGGCTACCCATACAACCTTTGTTTCATATGATAAGTTTTGAAGCTCAAAATATTTCTCCATTTCAATGATCCATGATTCCACTTTGTATCCTATGGTATTTCCATCAAAATTTGGAAGAGCCACCCTTTTTAGGTCCTTGCCAAGCTCTCCTTCGATTCTAGCTTGGTTATTAACTTCAGCTCTCTATCCCCTTGTGGTTTCTCCTCATTCATTTGATTCTAACCATCTCGCATACCTCAGAATTCTCCTTCCAGATGGTCCATCCTATTTTCCTGTCAATTTAAGAGGTTTAGGATCCCATCCAACCTTTCATTCTGGCCTTCACTTTGACCACCACTCGGGCCTCCATTCTGGGTGGTTACCATGATGGTTCTTGTTCAACTTGTGTCACAACTCGCGTTTAGTGTAACTGTCACAAGTTCTCTATAATTTTAACCATTCATGAACATGATTGTAATTTATTATGACATACAACATTGAAAATATATTCATGTGCATTCATAATAAGTACAAGTCATCCAAGCTCACAATTTGAGCACAAAAATACTTTCTTTATTTATAATAATATCAAATTACAAAACTTTCCCTCCTTACTAGGTGGGCTATTCATCATCAGATTGAGGACACTCCTTTGGGTCCTTGTAAGAGTCTATTACAACCTTCTTAGAAGAGGTAGGATGTGTGTGCAAGTACTCGTTTTCCTCTTTAGATAGAACAGGTGCATTGTGTCCACACCCCAAAATCCAATCTCGAATCGTCGAAGCTTTCTTAGTTTTTACAGGGTACTTAGATTCTTCAATTTTCTTCCCCCTCTCTATCTTGAGTTGAGTGAGGGCATGTGCCAAGGTCTCTTCATTGGGAATCCCAAGTTGGAATTCAAGTATTGGGTTTTCTTACACCACTTTATTTTTATTATTCCTAATGGTTCTTCCCTTCTTTCCTGACCTTGACCTTCCCATACTTGCATTTAATTTAGGTTTATTAACTTGAAATTGAATTAAGGGTCAATTAACCCTAACTAAAGCCCCGGTGGGCTCATAGGACTAGATTTGAACCCTAAGCTCTGATACCAAATGTAATGTGTTGATCTAACTAACACACACAATAAATAAATATGATATTATGAATAATAAAATTAAGACATGGTCAATTAACTATTTTCCATCATAGCATCTCATGTCAAAATAATATTTATTATTCACTTCTAAATGTCAATTTTAGAAGTTACATAATAGACTTGGGCCAGCTTGCCACTTAGTCTTCTCAATTACATCATGATATACATAGTACAATAATTCAAGATTAGGGGATCCCATATGATCCTCTTCAAATCTTGCCGCATCCATTAGAAAAGAACATGGTTCAGGCACTTTTTTTCCCAACCAAGAAGCTATGCTTCCCAAATATTCTTCCTACTTGAAGAATGCCCGACCCTACACGAAACACTTAGAAAGAGATACAATATGCAAGGTGGAATCTAGTGTGTGCCATGCAACTACATGCATTTGTACCTACATTTAGAACATGCAAGATCTAAGCAAGGAAATGGTAGATAGAATTCATCATATAAATTAGACCATTCACCATAATGGACTACATATGCTTGGCCATGCATTGTTGTAAATAACTAATATTAAATATAAATTTTGGAAAAGAAAAACCTATCTCTTTGTTAGCCCAGTTTTGGCACCCGTCCTAGAAGATAACCTCCCACAACATAAGATAACATACTTCTTATCTATGTTTCACATTTGCAAACAATAATTCTAGTTTCTACAATTTTACTAGTCAATCTTTCCTAAATCAATCTATCAACTTTATAGTCTGCATTTGATTCATTTGACTAACTCTATTTATCATGCAAAGAAAGAAACTTAACTAGATTTGACATCAAGAAATAATATTATATATGTACTACATGATCATAACAATAGTATGATGAGATTTTCTATAGTATTTGCATTAGTTTTTGTTGGTGTAATTAATTAATTAATTATTACACTAACATAAGTTAACTTAGGTCTTGCATAAATCATTTAGTCGTAGGTTGCAATCATTTAATAAATGGGATAATATTCCCTTTCCTACTTTGTGGGATAAGATTCCTTCTAGAACTTATCTCATCATTTAATGATCATCTACATAGGGTTCACATGTTGTCACATGTTGTTAGATTATAACACTTGGCAACATCTCATGCATATTAGGGTTTACTTCTTGCCTATATAATCAAGCATCTTGTTCATTTGTATCATATCATATCAATCATCATATCAATAGAATCTCAACATGGTATCAGAGCTAGTCCATTGAAACATCAACCCTTGATCCAGGAAGTTGGAGTGCAAGATTCTTGCAGGCTTGGAGTTTTATTTTGTAGGCTAGTTGGTTCTACCCGGAAGCCAAGCTGATTTCTGGTGCAGATCAGGTTCTCTCCGACCTCTCCATTGCGTCCAGAAGGCCTCAAAACCCATAGATTGCCTGTTCATTTGTCAAAATCGGAGACATATCATCCGGGAGCCAATCGAGGTATTATCTAGGGTTTGCAATTTTTTGTACTATCCGTACAATTTTGCAGGAAAAAATCCCCCTTTCAGTCCTCCATCAAGGCAAAATTTTTTTAGAAAAATCAAAAAAAATTCTGGCTATTTTTCTGGGCAATTTTTATATAGTTCTTGGCAAAAATTAACTCTGCAGAGTTTGACCTGCAAATATATTATATAGTCGGCAGATAAGTTTTTCGCAGGCTATAGTCTTTTTTCCCCGTTGGCTTTTTAATCGGCATTTTAATAAATTTTTGAATTGCAAATATTTTACAATATTCAAAAATTTCATCGTCGGCTTTCACCGACAGCCTTCACCCACCGACCGGATCATGTGCCCCATCTGCGTCATCCGGCCACTGTCACATCGTTGTCGGCCCCTGTCACATCGCTGCCATTGGGTTCTCCATCTCCGGTACCCACTGTTCCGGCAGCATTCGATCATTGGCGACTGTTCCCATTGCCTCTCCTTCGACCCAACACCGACAGCTCCGGTCCGACCACCTTCTGGCTGTGCCGCCGGTATTTATTCAGGCCATTACTGCCGACCACGCCGCCCAATTTCCTCCACTCCAATGCCACCCATCAAGCGATGGTTTTTTTCTTCCACCCTCGGTCATATCAGCGACCGGGGGCTTTTTTTTTAAGCCCTGGGGTGCTACATTTTTGCAACTATTTAGCCAGTTACATTCAAATTGCAGTATTTTTTTCTGAGGTCCATATCTTCGTGCCAAGATATTGAAAATTCACAAACAAGATATCGACGGAAAGAGAATTCAAAGCACTATCCAATGGTGCCATCCATTTTGCAGTATTTTTTTGCTATCAAATTCAAAAGTCAACTGAAGTCAACCCTCCATTTTGGACTTAGAAGCACATATCTTCGCATCAGATTGTCGGATTTCAGAGATTCTAGCGGCATTCGAGAGATATTTCAGTGCATTTTTTATCAGTCCAGTCACCTTCTTTGGTTTCAACTCCAGGTATCTTTTTTTTTGGTTTTTTGATTCTTGATACATCCTGAAGATTGAAGAAGAATTTCTTGATCTCGGAGGCATATTATCAGTTGCATATCTATTTGGAAGTCTTTATTTTCTGTTGAAGGTCAATGTCTTTGATTTTTGTGGAGAAATTTTGTTATGGGGCTTGCATATTATTCTCCTTTGGTTATGTTGCACAAGGGTAACTATTCATAATGGCGAGATGGGATCTACCACCATCTTCAGTCACTTGATCTATTGCCTCATCTGTATGGTATAGTTCCCCGCCCAAGTGAAGGTGCTCAAAAATTTGCTTGGAGTTGCAACAGGTACACTGTTTTGGAAATCATTGCGATGCAAGTTGATTGCGATGTTTTGAGATCTATTGATCATTGTGATTGTCCTCACATCCTTTGGATTAAGCTTTGGGAGATCTATGGAGATTCAAATACTCCACCATTCGCCGATGATCATGCTTCAAAATGTCATTCTTCAGATCCAGTACCCCATGATGCTATTGTTGTGTAGGAAGTTGATTACCTTGATCTTTCCGAAGAGGTTGACAAGGTTCCTTTCAGTGTTTCTTCTTCATCAGAGACAGTTGGTATCCCTTCACATTCAGTGATTCCTTGTCCAGAATGATTGATTCAGGCTTCCACTATCATCATCCATTAGGACACATTTAGTTTTCCAGACTTGATATCACATGATGGCTTCATTTTAGGTATCACTGACTTGGCTCCTTCTACAAGTTTGGACATTCTTGAGGGGATATCACTCCTCTATTTAGATCACACCTTGGAGAGTTTTCTTGAGTATCCACATTCCTTTGTCTCAACCTTGATTGGGAATTCAGAGACCATCTTGGAGGCACTTGGTTTCTCTTCAGATATTTCATATCCGAGACTTTTTCCTTGTTATTCCATTCAGGATTTGAGGTTTCTTCAGCATCCACCATTGGATTTGCTTCAGACTTCTTTCAGTGGTTTTGAGGACACTTCATTCAAGGGGGGCTATCAAGTCTCCATCACATCCATCATATCCATTCTATCTTTGTCTTTGGATATTGTTCAACATCAATTTCTGCATCATCCTGGTTTGTCACCCTCTTCATTGTTTGGGACTATGGCATTTTCATCATCAGGCAAGGAGACACTTGAGCAGAGTTCAGAGACATCATCATCCATGTTCATTCTTCCTTCCTTCAATTCCTATTGGAATGGGAAGCATCTATGCACTTGCAGTTGGTTTTGTTTCTTCCAAAAGGGAGACAAGTTGTTTGTCGACATTGGATCTTGTTCTATCTTCAGAAACTTACCATCTTTGTAGGTAATCACATCTTCTGGGGGGCTATTTAGTCTCTCTCTATTGTATCCATGTGACGGATGGTGTACTTGGGGGGTATTTGGGAGTCCTCCATCCTTCCCATTCTCACATTCTTTCTTTTTCATCTCCTTTTTGGAGAGGGGTTTTGTTCCTACTGGGTTTTCCCCTTTTCTCCGGTTGTGGAGATTCTCTGCATCTTCATGTACATGGGTACCTAACATGGCCTCGTAGCCGGGACCCATCATCATCTTGCATAATCATTGCATTTTCCTCCCTAAGTTGCACTTATGGGGGGGTGTTGGTGTAATTAATTAATTTATTACACTAACATAAGTTAACTTAGGTCTTGCATAAATCATTTAGTCGTAGGTTGCAATCATTTAATAAATGGGATAATATTCCCTTTCCTACTTTTGGATAAGATTCCTTCTAGAACTTATCTCATCATTTAATGATCATCTACATAGGGTTCACATGTTGTCACATGTTGTTAGATTATAACACTTGGCAACATCTCATGCATATTAGGGTTTACTTCTTGCCTATATAATTAGGCATCTTGTTCATTTGTATCATATCATATCAATATCATATCAATCATATTATCAATAGAATCTTTAATCAACATTCCATTGTTGCAACACTTCTCTTTGTGGTTGATTATATTTCATGGCTAAAGTCCTTCATTGAAGATTCCGGAGCTTCAGGGGTTGTGCAATCCATCATCTCAACAGTTTTGTATAAAATTCAATTATCTCCTTTAATCCATCTTCTTAAGAATGCAATCTATATTTCAAAATAAAAATAATATAATTTTAAAGAAGGTATATTGTATGTATGTGCCATGCATAAATGGAAAATTTATGCATGAGCACATATATGGCCTTCTGCAATGAAATTTGTGTATGCGTATATGTTCTTATTAAATAAAAGAAAGATTCATTCCTTTTTCAATTTCCTATTTACAAGAAAATGTCAACTTTCATTAGATGTAAGAATAGATTCAACTGAAAATATAGAAATGAAACCATTAAGCATACAATATGAATTTCATACAAAATGTCACAAGGTTGTTCCACATAATTTGTAATCTTGAAATTGACATCTTAGTAAATCAACAAGTTAAAAACAAGAATCCATACAAATTGGATATAATTTGACCACGTATTAAAATATGATCATACTGATAATAGATTTTTACTCTTGGTTCGTTTTTACCATTTTCGACACAAAATGACATGCCAAAATAGTTTCCAGGTCTTCCTTTGAGTTACAGAATGAAGGATGCAATAAATGGACAAGAGACAATATCTAACACCATAATAAGCCTATCTTAGCTAGAGGCACCGACTGTTTGATAGGAATAGTAATAATGTTTCCCTGCTTATAATAGAATCTAAACAAGTTTCTCATACAAAATGATATTAAACATAGTATCATTCAGCCTTCCCTTACAATTCTTTAGAAGGCTTCTGCCTTAAAGATGATACCATTCACCTCGTATTATTTTAATAGATACAAAAAAATATTGATTAACAGGTGGGTTGGTATATGAATACCATAAAATGGGGTTATGAATAGTGGTAAGAGTCAATCAACTCGAATGGATCATTCCATTATGATAAAAGGTGTAATGTATAAATGTGTGTGTGTATATATACATATATGTATCTATATTTATATTTATACATGGCTTCCATATGTTAAGCAACATTTAAATAAGAAATGATAGCTTTATGTAGCTTGTCCTGCTAAACAACAAAGCATAATTATTATGAGTATCTATATACTCAATGATGGCTTCACTTGGCCATTACTTGGCCTCAAGGATTCGCCTATCGATGGTTACTATTTCTTTTACATACAAACAATGGCATCGCCCATCAGGGAAACACGACATGGGTCATTTGATACACCAAATAATACAAAATGATGGTTATCATTCCTCAACAACCAGATGCCAAAATGATTGAACATTCCTCTGCTATTATTTTATAAGGAACAAGATCACCAAATCACGTGATCACATATTTAAACGACAATCTAACTTAGTTGAGGGTATTATCCTAGCTCGGCTCTTAAGTTGAGCATACTACACGACTTGACACCGTAGCAAGGTCATCTCCCAAATGGGATCTTTTGCAATTGTATTCCACATGATGTGTACGAAAATTTTAACAGAGTGGGGGTTTACATAATATAAAATCAAGCCCAACTACAGTATGAACAAGATCGACATGATCAAACCTTTTCATGCACAAGGAATTCATCACATGGTATGGTGGTTTCACCCACCAACCACAGTAGACAAATGAGTATTTGGGTTCAAATCTCTTCAACAAAGAATAAATAAAAACTCAAATAATTTACCACCAATAGAAGTATATCAATGCACATACCAAAATATTGTTTCAATACATACATTAATCTATCTCTAGGGTCACTTCAAAGGAATCAAAGAAACATGCTTTTATAGAGATGGAAACATCATGAAATACCAAAAATAAACTCGGAGTTACCTCAATGATGTAGGAATTTGATGTTTTTTTGTTAATCTTGGTATGGAAATAGTCATTCTCTCCATTGTTCACCCTTCCTTCATGGCTTTTTCTTCCCTGAATCTTCTCCTCTATTTTTTCCCTAAATTTTCTCTCCTTTTCTGTCAATTCTCTGCTAACCAAAGATCTTTTGTGTTTATTAAAATTGAAGGCGGTGGTCATAACTCCCCCACACCTCCTCATACATAGTCGCCCCTCAACTCCATGCCAATTTAGCAATACCATCTCAGTCATGAGGGTGGCGGTTATGTTCAGGGTGATTAAAATATGATTTTCTTTTGTTTTGATTTTCCACACAACCATTCATATTTCTAAATAAAGGAAAGCAATTTTATGTGTGTATATATAAATATATAAATAATATGTATATATATACATATATACATATGTATTCGCTCATTTAAAAGATATTCTCACTTTTTTATTCAAAGGCAATTTGATTTGCACATAATAATCATTATTATGAAATGTTGCATTATTGGAAAACAAAATGTTAACTAAAAAATTGTAAATGCAATGCAAATGCCATGACTTTTCTAGTGGTGTGTGCATGCTCCAGATTCCATCAAGCTTACCATTGCCAACCGACTAAATATTCCTACCTTAACCATGTTCTTGTCTTCAGCCTATTCCTGCATTCACACATTTGCACTTGAAAAGTTTCACCAGTAGCCTTTAACCAATGTTCAAAATGAAAAAGATATTCCATTTCACATTGCGATTTTCATCTTTCACATTCAATTCATAATATCATAAACATATTTCAAAAGCCATTGAAATCTTAAATTTATCACAAGTCAACTAATAAATTTATTTTTCCACAATTATTAAAATAACTTAACAGTATTAAATGCAAGAAATTTTTTGAGGCGTGACACTTATCCCATTTTGACATCCAAATCTCCCTGGATTTTTGTTGCCAATACACTTGCTCTTTCAGTTGTACCTCCTCATATTGTTTGAGCAACTCCTTTTCCTTCAGGTACTTTTCACTATCCATTCCTATAGATAATACCACTTCATTTTGTACTGATAATTCTTATTCTATCCTACATTTGGATTCAAATATATTTTTAAATGGTTGATATTCCATTCCTTCAATTGTTGATTAAGAAGTTTCAACTTTGAAACTACACCAAACATCTTGGTACCCTCAATTTTCCATCCTTTCCACTAGATGCCAATCACCCCTAGAAGGTTTTGGTCCTTGAACCACATGTTTTTAAATTTAAAGGGACACCTCACATGTCTCTTTTCACCCATTATTACCAATTTAATTATAAGGAAGCTAAGGTAGCAGAACAACTTCCTAGACTAATCTTGAGAGGAGAATAATGCAAAACTTTTACAAATCTTTAACAGTTATGGAAACTTAAATAGAAATAAACATAAATATCATGCATACCATGACACAATGATTTATGTGGGGAAAACCCTTTCAGGAGAAAAACCCCACACTCCAAAATCCGCACAATATATTATTCAATAAATCATAAAGATTACAATATACTTGCAGAGCAAGATTCTCACAGGAGTATCACCACTCAGAGATCAAGAGACAACACGACTACTATCAGACTCTCAGAAATCATCACCGTCTCTCTCTACCACACCTAATACAACACCCTCATAAAATAGAGTTACATTGAGGGAAAGATAGGCCAACAAAACATCCATTAGATCTAAAGCCTAATAATGAATGGTCCAAATTTATAATATATCTTATTTAATATATGTCGGCCATTCTAGAAGTTTCCTAAAAATGTTAACACACTCACATTTCGCTCCGTGCTGCCAATGTATACACCTATTAGTGTAACTAGGAAACATATATATAAATATATACATCCTATCAACAATAAATTGTATATAATTGCAAGGTTGAGACACATTTTCCCAACAAATCTCCCACTTTCCGAACACCTTGCAAGAGCAATGTGAGGGTGCAAACATCGTCTCTTTAATTGCTAGGGGCCATAAGGCCCATAGTCTCTGAAGACCACTTGAACTTCTCTGTGCTCATAAGCTTAGTTAAAGAATCAACAACATTCATCAAAGTCTCTACCTTAACTAGCTTCATTGTTCCATCTTCGACCATATCTCTAACAAAATGATACTATACATCAATGTGCTTGGTCCTAGCATGCAATGTTGGGTTCTTGGCTAGACATATCTCACTCTGACTGTCACAATAAATTATCACCACACCTTGTTTTATTCCAATATTTGAGCATAGTCTCTTAAGCCAAATGGCTTCTTTACAAGCATGAGTAGCTGCCATATACTCTGCTTCAGTAGTGGAAAAAGCAACTAGAGCATGTCGCTTACTCATCCAACTAATTTCACCACGAAATAAAGTAAAAACATAAGCATTGGTAGATTTTTTGCTATCAACATCACCTGTCTAGTATGAATCCACATAACCATGAATATCAAGGGAAATATCCTCTTCAGTCATATTACTATAATAATGTAAGGAATAATTTGAGGCATCCCACAAATATCTGAAGACTCTTTTAATTGCATCCCAATGAGCTCTACCATGATTAGACATATATCTGGAAAGAACTCCCATTGCTTGGGAAATGTTTGGTCTAGTAAAAACCATAACATACATCAAACATTCAACTACACTCTGTTAAGGTACTCTTCTCATGTATTCCATCTCCATTGCAGATGTTGGAAAATATAAAATAGATAACTTTGTTCCAATTGAAACAAGAACATACAATGGTCTATAATCCTGCATATCAAACCTTTGTAAAACTGAATTCACATACTTATTTTGGCCAAGCTATAGCTTTCTGTTCACTCTATCTCTTTTAATTTCCATCCCAAGAATGTGTTTAGCTGCACCAAGATCTTTCATTTCAAATTTAGCAGCAAGTTGAGATTTCATTTCGGAAATCATACCTTTCCCTTTTCCAATAAATAACATATCATCATATAATGCAATAAACAAGAAAAAAATCACCATCATTTTTATAATAAACACAATGATCTAATTTAGAATGCTCAAATCCCAAACTCAACACATATGTATCAAATTTTTGGTACCAAATCCTATGACTCTATTTTAATCCATACAAAGATTTCTTCAATTTGCAAACTAATTTACTTTTACCTTTCACCATGTAGTGCTCTGGTTGTGTCATATAAATATCCTCTTCCAAATCACCATGAAGGAAAGCAGTTTTCACATCCATTTTCTCAACCTCTAAATCAAAAGCAGTAGCAATAGAAAGAAAAAATCTAATGGATGTCATTTTTGCAACAGGAGAAACGATCTCACCATAATCAACACCTTCAACTTGAGAGTAACCCTTCACAACCAACCTTACTTTGTACTTCTCAATACCTCCATCTGAACCAATATTTTTCAGCTTGAACACCTATTTGCAACCAATAGGTTTTTGTCCTTCAGGAAATGGTACAAGATCCCATGTATCATTCTTTTTCAAAGATACCATTTCTTCATCAATAGCAATCTTCCAGGATTCTACATCATTCATACCTAGTGCCTCTTCTATAGATATCGGTTCATCCATGTTAGTATTCAAAGCAAAAATGCATCTCCAATCATCAAGTGAATACCTTTCAGGGGGTTGTCTATGTTTTGTAGACCTACGAAAAAGTTGAGTTGGAGGTTCTTCCTCCTCTTCTAAAGATCCAAAGCTAGATGAGCTCTCCTCAACTTATTTTCTATCCTTGGGCCTTGATTCAACTTTCTCAAGTGTAGGAGGAAATTGAATTACATCTTCCTTTTTACTTTTTTCTAGTTGCAATGCAATAGAAGAAAGCTTAGTTTCTCTTAAAATCA
Source organism: Sequoia sempervirens (assembly GCA_007258455.2). Taxonomy (NCBI): domain Eukaryota; kingdom Viridiplantae; phylum Streptophyta; class Pinopsida; order Cupressales; family Cupressaceae; genus Sequoia; species Sequoia sempervirens. The sequence goes on along the minus strand of VDFB02156125.1, from coordinate 87,256 downwards.
CACTTCTACTATGTATTACCTTCTATGTGACAGGATCCCAAAGCTTCTATCCTTTCACACCATAATTGCATCCGATGAAGATAAATTTTGTAGCCTTGTTCTCTAACTTTGTTCACTTCTCCTTTGGCACATGTGCATATGCCTCAAAACCAAAAACTCTAAGATGTCTTAATGAAGTCTTGTGACCTGACCATGCCTCTATAGGCATCTTGTCAACAAGATCTAATGTAGGAGACCTATTAATCAGGTAACAGGTAGTGGCAACAACTTCAACCCAAAACCTTTGTTCTAGACCAACACCACTCAACATACTCCTATCCTTCTCCATCAGTGTCATGTTCATTCTTTTTGCAACTCCATTCTATTATGGAGAATACAAAGTTGTCTTATATCTATGAATACTACAATCTTTACAAAAATTTTACCAAAATCATTAGAGAAAAATTCACCGCCATTATCAGTCCTCAAACGTTTTATTTTCTTTCCAGTATACAACTCAACCATTGCTTTAAATTCTTTAAATCGACTGAAAGATTTTGATTTAGTCTTTAGGAAATATACCATGTCCTTCTACTATAATCATCAATAAATGAAACATAATAGGTGGATTTACCAATTGAAGGAACATCTACAGGACCAAACACATCAGAATGAAGAAGATCCAATACACCACAAGATTTATGAGAACTCAAGTTAAACTGAATGCAATTTATTTTTCCATAAATGCAATGCTCATAGAAATCAAGTTCAAGATTAGAATCAGACAAACCTTCATCAAGGTTTTTTATTTTTCAAGGTCCTTATACCCTTTTCTCCAATGTGGCCAATCTCTAGTGTTGGGTGATCCCACAATAGTCGTTTACACTTTCTGGGAGATCTTGATTTTTCTAAAATCACATATTGTTAGAAAATATAATGATTTAATTGGAACCCTTTAAATGGAACCCCGCTAGTTTTAAACCATAACTATAACGAAGTCTCCTTCACACCTATCAAAATGCTGATAAAAAACAACTTTTGATTCACCTTTTGGGGGATCAAATGAATTCATTTAATTTAATTTTTTGTAAGTATGTAGTCCTTACTATAAGCTTCCCAAAAAGTATAATTTTAAAAAATAAAATTAATTATTATATTTATTTTTTATTTCTTGTGAATGTAGGTTTTTCATTGAAAATCAAGCTCTATATTCTACACTTGTGGAAAAATAGCAGATTATAGGAAAAAAATGAAAAATATTAGTGCACTAGATATTGATGTCCTTGATCCAACAAAATAAATAAAATAAAATTTTGATACATACAAAAAAGTTATGTTTTAGCCAATAAATCATGTCTAAATTATAACTGGTTTGACTTTGAAACTTAATTAAGAAAAAAATATTCAATCAAATTCTATGAAACTAATTCCATGCACTAGATATTGTAGTTATGAATCTAAATTCGAAAAAAATAGAATTTTATCCTTCATAGAAAAATAGTTGTGTTAGCCAGTAACATCACTTTTTAAAAATGGTGTTTACTATTAAAAACTAGTTTTTGAAGGAGATGGAAAAAGAAGGGCAATCTGATTCCAAAAATTTTGAAAAAAATATATTTAGAATCTATAGACAAAATGTCACAAATCACTAGTTTGCATCATCTTCAAATTCCTCATGGTTTAGCCTCTATAGGTGCTCAAAAGTGAAGCTTTAGTTAAAAAAAAATAGTTCAATGTCTAGTTTGGCCAAAAATTGTAAACCAGTATTGTGGGATCACCCTACCATAACATAGTTTTCTTTGCTGGTAACTTTGTTTCAAAAGAAAGAGCACCCTTGGGTACCCAAAATCCATGACCATCTGTTGAAGGTGAAACCCTCACTTCTTCCATAGACTTGCTTTTCACAAAAGTACTATTGCACTCAATAGTGCATGCATCAAGCTTATACAATGTGTCATATCTGACACCTCTAGCAATCAACATAGCACCTCTAACCATCTTGCATCCTGCATCATAAAATACTACCTGCACACTTGCATCTATTAGTTTACTCATAGATAATAAATTTTGTGCTAATCCAAGGATATGCAACACACCATTAATCCTTTTTATTCTACCATCAGGAAACCTGATTTTAATTTTACGATAACCAACAATGTCGAAATGAGAGTAATCACCCAAGTGCACCTTACCTCCATCAAATTCTTCATATTTAGAAAAACAATCTCTATTAAAGGTCATATGAAAAGATGCACTTGATTCAATTAACCATGCATCATTACTTGCACGAGTTGCCAAAGCTGTAATGAATGTGTCACCATATTCCTTCTTAGACTCATAATCAAAATCAACTTTCTTCTTTTTCTTCTTTTCATTCCTTACGAACATGTCCAGGCTTACCACAGTTCCAACAAATAACTTTAGACTTTCTAGGAGATTTAGATCTCCCCCTGGACTTGGATTTGTCACACTTCTCATTCTTCTTGCTTTTTTCCTTAGGTATTCCATGAACATTCAAGGCCTCCTTAGAAGTGATGGATACCTTCCTCCTCATCTCTTCAGATAGAAAAGAACCCACCACATCTCCAGTCTTCAAAATAACAGAAGTACTCCCAATATCCATAACAAGAGAATCATATAAATCAGGCAAAGAAGAAAGCAAGATCTAACATTTCTCCTCCTCATCCATTTTGACACCAACTGATTCCAATTGATTCACCAACATATTGAATGATTGAAGGTGGTCTGTGATTCATCCACCCTCTTCCATTCTTAAGGAATACAATTTCTTCCACAAGAAAATCTTGTTCACTAAGGATTTGGCTTGATACATCTCACCAAGCTTCTTCCATAGTTTCTATGCAGAGGTCTCTTCATGGACATTAATTAAAATAGAGTTTTCCAAGCTCAATCTAATTAAAACCTTGGATTTAGAGGTCTCTTCATATTGAGAAGCTCAAGTAGGAGTTGGGGGCCTTGAAACATTCTCATCAATAACATCCCATAGATCTTGATCTATCAACAGATCCTCCATCTTTAGGTTCCACATCTCAAAATTATTTCCAAAAAAATTCTCCACCTCTATTCTCCCTGATGAACTTGCCATCTAAAAATTCCTACAACAAGATCACAAAGTGTCTTCTACACAAGCTCCCACTCAAATATGGATTAGTTCAAAACACCCAACAACCCACAACTAAAACCAAAGGTGATCAAGCTTTGATACCACTTGTAAGGGAGCTAAGGTAGCAGAACAACTTTCTACACTAATCTTGAGAGGAGAATAATATAAAAATTTTACATATCTTTAACAGTTATGGAAACTTAAACAAAAATAAACATAAATATCAAGCATACCACAACACAATGATTTACGTGGGGAAAACCTTTTTGCGAGAAAAACCCCACACTCCAAAATCCACACAATATATTATTCAATAAATCACAAAGATTACAATATACTTGCAGAGCAATCTTCTCATAGGAGTATCACCACTCAGAGATCAAGAGACAACACGACCGCTATCAGACTCTTAGAAATTATCACTGTCTCTCTCTACTACAGTCGTAATACAACGCCCTCATAAAATAGAGTTACATTCTAGGGAAAGACAAGCCAACAAAATATCCATCATTAGATCTAAAACCTAATAATGAATGGTCCAAATTTACAATATATCATTATTTAATGTATGTTGGCCATTTTGGAAGTTTCCTGAAAAAGTTAACACACTCACATTTCGCTCAGTGTTGCCATTTTATAAACCTATTGGTGTAACTAGGAAACATATATATAAATATATATACATCCTATGAATAATAAATTGTATATAATTGCAAGGTTGAGACACAATTTACCAACATTAATGGGATAGTGTTATTACCCTGATTGGGGTAAAATAATTCCTTCAAAGGTGAATGGAAAAGCTCTCAAATATCCTTTAAACAAAAATCTGTCTAGGTTTTCTACAATAGGATTGAATCCCAACCTCCTATTCAGCCATGTGTATTTTCTATTTTCCATATATATTTCAAACAAATCATTCCCCCTTACAAAATTCTCAAAATCCACCCAGGATTGGTACTTCCTTTGCATACCCCCCAATTTATCCTCTATGCATGATTGCATTGAAATCACCCCCTAAAATACAACATTCGGGGAATACCTTGCTGCAAAAAACACTAAGCTCTGACCATAAATCCCTCTTTTTGATGTAGCTTGAGGGGCTATAAATATTTTTAAATATGAAGACCAAATTTGATGATATACTTCTCACTTTGCAAGCCAACCAATTACTATTTCCCACTATCTTTTCTAGATAGACTTCCTGGGGTCTCCAGATCATAAGCATTGCTTATTTTTGTCTCTTGGATCATGAGCACATCATCTTGTGATGTCTCCATGAAGCACCTTAGAAGGAACTTTTTGTTAGTGGTGTTTAAGCCCCTAACATACCATGATATGATCCTCATTGCTCCCCAAGAAGGGTGTTACCCTTCCATGATCTTAGTATCATGGTGAGTTTCTGCTGGCCTTCTACATCGCCATCCATAGCTCTCTTTTTTATGTTTGACAACCTACCTTTCCTCCTTCCTTCCCTGCAATCTAGTGATTTCCTAGTCTTGTTCCTTGATTTTAATCCTATTTTCCCTAAGTCACCTGGGTGGCTAGGGAATCTACATTGCCTTCAAGTAGAGTTACCTTTTCTTCAAACTCTCAAACCTCACCTTCTTCTAGAGGGTCACTATCCTTCATAGCTTGACCCTCTAGGCTATTGCCATCATCATCTACCATATTTGAATTCACTACCTTTTCCTCTACAAGATTTGCATAGCTCATCAATTCACATCTAACTACCATAATTTCCTCTAGTGCCAAAACTTCCACCCTAGTTCCCTGTTCTTCTTGTGGGTTTAGTGTCCATCCTGAAACCCCTTCTACATTCTCTATTGCAGCCAAAGCTTCTTCCTCTTAAATATCATACCCACCATTCTCCTATTGGGAAACTAGCTCTATCTCTTTACCATGACTTTCCTCGCCCATTGGCATTGCCTCGCCATTCATAGTGCATCCTAAATTTTCCAAGCAACCCCCATTGGGTTCTATTTCTCGGATCATGGAGTTATACTGTAGGAAAGTGGGAATCTTGCTAACTGTGAGATCCCATTCTATTTGTTGGTGCCACTTACCCTCCTCTATGATAATTTCTAGATCATCCAAGTGTGAACTACCTAGGCTAATTTCTACATAGATTCTCACCTATTTCTTCATTTCTTTATGAAGAAAGGTTTTATACACCCCAATATAAGTGCCCAATCGGTTCCCTATTAGGCTTAATACATCCTCATACTAATATTTTGAGGGAAGGTTGTGCAGATTAATCCATTATTTCATTCTATCTATTTCATGTTTGTGGGGGTTGAAATTTGGTTCCCACTCTTTAATATAATACCCTACTCCATCCATTTGTAGGATTTTTTCAAACATGATGTTTCTCTTCACTTGTGGCATTGGGCATATAACTAGAAGAAAGTTGTAGGGAATAAATTTGATACACACTTCTTCGCCCCATTAGTCTCTCCACCAATCCACCATTCTCTCTGTCAAACAACCACTGACTCCCCACTTTGCAAAGAATGTGTGCTCCTTCAACATGTCCATAGAGTTCCTCAAGGTTTTATTAGGGATGAGCATTGCCCTTCCATTTCTTCTAGGATCATTAATAACAATCCCTTTGCTAGAAACAACAAGATCTTTCCTCACTTTTGATTTCTCCTACACACCTTCTTGATTCCACTCCCCACGCTTTTTTTTCCTTGGATTTTGATCTCTATTCAAATTGTTTTTTTTTGCTTTGGAAGCAAAGTGGGAGGTTTTCCTAATAAAACCACCATCCCTTAGGTGCTTCCATGAGTTGAATTTTAGAGGTCTCCCCTTCCAACAGTTAGAATGAGCCGCCACAGCCTTTCCATTATTTTCCCCCAACCACCTATATTGGCCTCTCTTGAAAAGATCCTTGAGTAGAGGCCTAGAATAGTTCATTGATTTCCTAGAGGGAGGCATTTGATCTTATTAATATTGAGGTGGAAAATATGCTTTCCCGTGGTTTGCATTGGGGTGGTTCCAATACCTTCCCATATTATTTTCTCCCCAAGAACAAACTCAATCGTTAGGGTGAAACTAGGGCCTTTTGGAGGTCTCTAAACATGATCTAGATTGGGACATCCTTTGGTTTTATCGCTCAGGAGCCATTCTACCCAATAGGATAACATTGGCTCTAGTGGCATGGTGACAATCCAAAAAGCCTTGGTTTTACTATCCTACCAAACTTGCGCCAACACCAACACTTTCCAACTCCAAAAACCTCTTCTCCATGGCATTGACACTTTGGTGAAGGTGCTCCATTGATCATTCTTTCTCTACAACCGCTACCCACGATCTTGCGTGACCTGCCATTTTTTTTAATTTTATCTTCAATTTATCATCCAATATTAGTTTTTTCTAATTTAAAAAAGAAGTGGCCACTTAAGACCCCCCTTTGGTCCCCTATTTTCATGCACTTACCCAATAGGTGTCTTATAACTACCATCAAAGAGGAAGTGAATATCATCAAGAGTTCTCTAAATATCTACAATGCGTGACTTTACAAACAAATCTTTAATGCTAGGGCAACAAGACGGGATACTGTCTAGAAACCCCTGCACCATGGCTAGAATTAACAAAATTTTGATGGTGCATCCAAACACAACCAGGGAATGACAAGCATAGAGGGAATAATAGAGATTACAAGGGGCAAGTTTGTTGCTTGTTATTCGGGGGGTATAGGAATTCAGTCATCCATGACTGCAGAAGCTAGGGAACTGCTATAGGGGGTCCAATTAGTTGTCACTTTGGGGATAAGGAACTTGCACATTCAAGGGGATTCTAAGTCTATGGTTGAAGCTATTAATCAGGGAAAATTACTTGGCTAGAGTACTAGGGTCATTTTGTTAGACATATTTCATTTGGTGGCTAAGTTGAATATGAAGATTACCACCCACATTTTTCAAGAGGGTAATCAAGTTGTTGATGCTATGGATAACTTGGGCTCCCATTGGAGAGATTCTAAGTGTTAGAGGAATTTGGGGAACTTACCACAGGGAATACAAGGTTTAATCCTCAAGGAGCAGGGCACATGTATTCTCCATAATGATATGTAATTTTGAGATTGTGTTAGCCTTCTAGGGGGTCCACATACTTGTCTATTGGGTGACGTGGACAGAGTTAAATGTTGAGGTGTTAAACTCATGGAATAATTTGAATAAAGGGGTGGATATCGATAATAAAGAGTTAATTATGAGGAGGAGTGGGGAGTACAACTGGATAATGACCAAGTTGGGATGAACCTTACACAATATTTATTTGAGGTCTTGTCTCAGCCTTCACATATCCTTCCATATTTTTAAATTCAAATTTGATGTGACTAATAATTATGATGTGAAGCTCTTTCCATGTCCTATCAACTCCGCTAACAAGTTACTAATGATAGATGGCTAGATTTTGGGTAATTCTAATATTTGCAAAGGAAACGTGGAAGGAAAACCTTCCAATATCATAATTGCTTGTAAACTTGGCCGTAGGTTTCTCAATATTTCCATTAATGGGAATGTGGTGATTGCCTTTTGGGATTTAACTCTTCAAGCGTGTGTCCAACACACCATCTTGAATTCCTGAAGCAATCTTGTTTGGCTTAAAACTATAAGTGTTTGGGCGACTTTTCACTTTGTCAAAAATTCTAAAATTTTACTCTCACAAGTTTCTTGGTTTTCCAGTGTGTAGGACGAAGATATGGGTGGTGATAGGGTGGGGACGAAGCCTGACAATTGTGTGAAATTTCAAAAGGACTCACTGGTTTGGCACATCTGTGTTGAAGGTGGCCTAGTGCCCTTGATGGAAAGTTTGGTTGGCCATGGTCTGAATATTTCTACACAATTTATGAGTTCGTAGAAAGAATGAAGGGTTTCCATGGGTGGTATTTCCTTTGAGGTGAACAAGGAGGTCATTGCCCAGGCTACGGGGTTGTCGTGTATCGGGAAGAAGTACCCTGAGCATACCAAGGCTCAGGACAACAAAAGCCTAAATGTATTCTTTGTGGGAAATGAAAAAAATATTTGCTCTCAATCTGGCTTTGAAAGAGAAGATCTCTCATGGTTGTGGGATCAGGTCTATCTCACCCTCATGAAATATGTCACTTTAGAGGGTAGATATAAAACTTTTTATTATCATTTTCCTCTCTTAAACCACCTTCGTCATAAAATTCTATTGAGTTTCTTATTATTTTTACTCATTGACTTGGAAAGCTCTGTTGAGAAGTGGCTTGAGTCTACTTCCAATAACTTTGAGGATCCCATTCCCCTGCCGCTCCATCAAGGCATCATCTTGGGGCTCTATCATTTTCACCTTGCTCTTAGCCTGCCTAAACCCATCTCCATTGTCTACATTGAGGAAATAGAACCCCTGGTTCAGACCAATATTTCCCCAACCGAGTCCAAGGGTCCCAAAAGAAAAAATCCTCTAATGGCTGCTGAAACCCCTAAGCCCAAACTGACTGCTGAGAGGAAAAAGGGGATTGTGGGGATATCCCAATCTCATGTTGCAGTTGGTCTCTACAAACTTAAGTCTACCCTAGCCAAGAATGATAGTAAACCTGCAACTAAGAGGAATGTGAAGGATGAGGGGAAGGATCTGATGGAGCAAATGGCCACTGAAAATGTTGGAAAGAATAGGGTGGGAAAGGAATCCAAAGGGGATACTATGGTTGTTGCTATTATGGAGACTGGGGTCGAAAATACTAGCATCGAGAGATCTAGTAGAATGGCTAAAAACAACAAGAAAGTGTAGATTAGTGAAATTTCTACTGATCAGGAATGGTCTGATAGCAAAGGGGATAACAAGGAGGACATTGAGGAGGAGGAGTTTGTTGAAGGGCCTAGCCACTTTTCAGACCTCAACCAAATGTTGAAAGAGAATTTGACTTCCCAGTCCTTGAACCCTCAGGGTTTGGAACATGCTAACATTGTGAAGACAGTGGATAAAGGGGAGGATCAACATGGGCTTCTGGAATGGGTGGAGAAGATTGAGAAGAAACTCAACGGTCTGTCTAGGCTCACTGTCAAGCTAATCCATTGTCTAATTGACACCCTCTCTAATGTGCTTAAGGACGAAGTGGAAAAGAAAGCTATGGAGGATGGTCCCTACTAGGCTAGGGAGGATGTTGTCAACCTCCTCTCCCAAAAGTGGGAGAATGCTAGCTAGTCTATTGTTGCTCTGTCTTTTGGGTTTTTTGGTTGACTGTTAGTCTGTTGCATCTGTTTTTGTTTTGGTTTTTTGTTGTTATCCTTAGACTTGATATTTTTTGGCCCTTGAGGCTTGTCATGTAAATGGTACAAAACCCTTTAAATGCTACTCATAATATCAAAAAAAATATTTAATGCTTGTCAAAAAATTATCCCACAAATTTAAAATTAAAATTCAAGAAACATTCTATTGACCTAAAGTAATAGAAGCCATAACAACACTTAACCGTAAAGAAGAAAGAGGTAGAAGAGATGGAAAATCAACACAAGCATGAAATAAAATAAAGTTTTATTTGACCAAACTTATCCTAAATAATGTAATCCACTCTAGATGCATGAGTTTCTATGCCACTCAAAGGAAATGCGAGATCATTAGGAGAAAAATATAAAAATACATAAAAGTGATATGCATGATTAACCATACAAAAATCAACAATATCTCTACTCTGAAAGTCTCCAATAATCATTTAATTTGGTAAGAACTCAACAATCTTCCCTACTCCACTATGTGTAATCTAATAGGGGGAAAGAAGATTGGTTGATAATGAATGAGCAAAAGGTACATCAATCAAGGTACCACCTCTAATATCAATAGATACTTTCCCAAAAACACTCATATATGTGTCATTTACCATCAAGATGTGTATGAATCACACGGCCCAAATAAAGATAATGCATCCTATGATGAATCCATATGATGTGAGGCTACTAAATTAAGAAGCCATCTCCTTAACTGAAGACTTGTAAATGCAAAGAGTGTGTTTTCTTCAAATTTTCTTTCCTATATTTCAGTCCATCTACCCTAGTTATTTAGATATAGATGGTGTTAAATAAGAAGATGCACTAGATGACATCGATGAAGGAAATTGGATATTGCTCTTCTAATGATTTGTTTCAACTCATCAATATATTTTTCATAATACTTACGCTCATCATGTCCCTATTTTTTGTAGTATGCACATTTGGGTCATTCCTTCTTAGATGATTCCCCCCTAGAAAAGGAAAAATACTCATGGTTATCTTGTTGTGAGTATTCCTTTTCTTTCTCATTGGTTCTTAATTTCCTTATTTTTTAATTTATTTTCTCTTTTGTTTGAAGCCTTATAATATTTTATTCTTTTTATTAAAAAATAAAATATTGCAGCTTTGAAGACTTCAAAGTATCTATCTCTACCAACTTTTCCTACTCCCTAGTGAGTGATCTATCAAAATCATCAAGTGAAGGCATCATAAGTATAATACCAAGGGTATCACTAGTAGCATAGAAAGTAGAAACAAAAATTAAATAATTAGGACCAAGTTTGGCAATGATGGAAAGAATAAAATGGGTTACATATTTCTCAATACTACATTATTTCAATTGCAATATAATTGATTTAATTTTTGTGAATAAATCCTAGAGGTTGTCAAAAATTTTAGGATTCAAATCAATAAGTTCATTCTCCAACTAAAAACCTCTCAAAGTATCCTACTTCCTAAATAAATTCTCCAATTGGGTCCATATGTAATTTGGTGTAGTGGAAGACTCAATGTGAAAAAGGAGATTAGGATAAATTGACGTGCATAATTTTTCACAGGCTTCATCACATATGTTGTACCATTTTTTTCTACAACTATTATTTTAAAGTTTTGTACCCATATTAAATCAGTATAACCCCAATTCCATCAAATGTATCTCCATTTATTTTTTACTCTTATAATAATTCTATACGGTGAGTGGAGATATCTAGGTTTGATCCATGAGGTGTACTTAAAAATATAGAATATGGAAAGAGAAACAATAGCATACCCCTCACAATGCAAGAAAGTAACCCCCTCATTCTTTAAATCATATTTTATATAATTTTTCTAAAAAAATAAGTCAAACTAAAATACCCAACTTCTAATTTAAATAATAGGTACTTGGTAAAAATCTAGAAACAAGAGTGTATAGATACATAAAACTTGGAACCAATTTTTTATGACTATTCAATTTAAAAAAATAGACTCTATATGTTAAATAGTCTGGATAACTGAGAGGGGGGATGAATCAGTTATCATAAAAAAAAAATTCTTAACTTTGATTAATCCAGAGCAAACTTAAATCAATCAGATGATAATGAACATGAAAGCACAAACAACACCATGCACAAAGAACACCATAATTTACGTGGAAACCCAAGAAGTTAAAAACCACAGAGAATAAATCTCAATAATAAAGCATCGGTTAATGTGATTTTTACAAGGGCTCACTGCCAAGTTGCTCACTACATAGTGGCTCACTGCTGATTGGGCTCATTGCCTGACAATTATAGCCAAAGATACAAAAAGGATCACTACCTACAAAAAATGGCTCACTGCCAATAGAAGAATGATGAAAGGAAATCTACCACTGAAAGGACTTTCACCTATAACATCAAATACAATCTCACTGTCTGTTGCCTTCGGTCATACACTTTTGTACACTTTTCAATGTCTAGATATTCAAATTTGCATTAATCACACTTGCTTTTCATCGAACAAAACCAACTCTTATTTATACCATTCCATACTTTCATAATCTATCAAGTCGGCTAAGCATAATGTCTTCATAGTCTTCAGGTCATTCGAATACAATTTGAAATGGGTTACCACAAAAACATTCCCATGGTGGAAAGGAATGAAATGTGGACCATACATAACCTTCTCACATGAATCAACATACTACAAGATATCTAGAATCAAGGAATAAGGTATACACGTTACAATGCAAACCATGTGTTGGAGCATGACATTTGGAACCAGGCCAATCCAGAACACCAAGGCACGAAAACAAAACTTCGATCAATAAATAAAGATATATTGACATCAATGACAACCATTAATGACAACAAGCAATCAACGTCATCTCAATACATTCCAACAATCTCCCCCTTTGTCATTGATGGCAACATCCATCAACAACAAACCAACCAACTCAATGTCAACATCAAGGATCATCTTATCTTCTCTTCTTCTCCCCCTTTGACATCAAAGACAAAGGGAAAAACTCCCCCTGAAAAACTTACTCTGCTCCTATGAGGAAGCCACCAAGCATTGATCTAGATAAGAATGAGCATATGATATGTTGGACCAATGCACACCCCAGTGCATGTTATTGTAGACTAGGAGGGGGCAGAATCCCTAACTTCTGCCAGAGATACTCAAAAGTATCTTTGATCAATGGTTTTCTAAAAATATCCACAATCTGCTCTTTTGTAGGTACATATTCAAGTTTTACTTCATTGTCCAACACCTTTTCTCTCAAGAAATGATATCTTATGGATATATGCTTCGTTCTGGAGTGTTGTACTAGATTCTTGGAAATAATTATTGCACTGGTATTATCACACATGATTGAGATTGGTTCATCAAATGATATGCCAAAATACTTCAGTGTTTGTTTCATCCACAGTATCTGAGTGCAACATGAAGATGTTGCAATGTATTCAACTTTAGCAATAGATAAAGATACATAATATTGTTTCTTACTTGACCAAGCAACCAACTAGGAGCCAAGAAAATAAGCTCCACCACTTGTGCTCTACCTGTTATCAACACATTCGGCCCAATTAGCATCAATAAAGGTTGTCAAAGTGAAATATGAGTCCTTTGGCTACCACAAAACAAAATCTTTTATTCCCTTCAAATATTTGAAGATCCTTTTTATTGCAACATGTGATTCCTTTGGTTCTTGTTGAAATCTAGCTACTAAAAAAACAACATACATAATGTCTAGTCTGGTAGCAGTCAAATATAACAATCCTCCAATCATTGACATGTACATACTTGCATCAAATTTAGGTGAATCATCTTCTTTCGTCAACTTGCATCCAGTAACGATAGGTGTACAAACTAGTTTAAAATTCTCCAACCCAAAATTCTTCAACAACTCTTTGGTATACTTGGACTAAGAAATGAAAATTCCTTTGTTGTCTTGATTTACTTGTAGTCCAAGAAAGAAATTAAATTCACCTATCATAGACATCTCAAATTCCTTCTTCATTTCATCTGTAAATTTTCTACACATATCATCATTTCCTCCAAAAATTATTACATCAACATATACCACAACAATCAACATCTAATATGAGTGAGTTCTGTAATACAAATTACTGTTAGCAGATCCCTTTTGAAATCCTCGTCCAATTAGGTACTTGTCTAATCTACCATACCAAGCTCTAGGTGCCTGCTTCAATCCATACAAAGCTTTCTTCAACTTGCAAACAACATCTGGGTAACTTCCATACTTGAATCCCTCTGGTTGCTCAATGTAGACCTCTTCCTTCAGTTCTCCATTCAAGAATGCAGATTTCACATCCATTTGGTAAACTTTGAAATCTTTGAAAGCTACAAAAGCTAAGAATATCTAGATTACTTCCATCTGGGAAATAGGGGAATAGGTCTCTTCTAAATCAATACCTTCTATCTGAGTGTAACCTTTGCAAACCAATCTTGCTTTGTTTCTTACTACCTTTCCATTTTCATCTAGCTTATTCTAGAACATCCACTTAGTTCCAATTACATTTTTATCTGTCGATCTAGGCACAAGTTCCCAAATCTGATTTTTTTGTATATGATCAAGTTCTTCTTTCATTTCCTTCACCCAATTCGAAGCATTGCATGCTTCTTCCATAGTTTTTGGTTCAATTTTTGAGAATAGGCACAATAATACTTGCTCTTGAGCTTCTTTACTTCTTGTGATAATTCCCTTATTCTTATCTCCAATAATCTATTTTTTCTGAATGGTTTTTCTGTACATACCTTGGAGTCTTAGTTGTAGTTGTTGGAGCCTCCTTTGTCTCTTCTTATTCTTCTTCTTTCTCATATTTTTCTCCTTTTCCATCCAAGTCATTTGATTCATATTGAATGTGCCTTTCAAGAATTATTTGAACATCTTTATCTACTTTAATAGTACTTTCAACCATCTTGTTCAATCTCTTGTTGAAACACTAGTATGCTTTACTTCTTGTAGAGTAATCAAAGAATATGCCTTCATCAGCTCTATTGTCAAACTTTCAAAGATTGTCCTCATCTTTCCTGATGTAGCATTTTCTTTCAATTTTTTTGAAGTATTTTAATGTGGGAGCCCTTCCATGCCATAGCTCATATGATTTCTTTCCATATTTCCTTTAGAATAGTACTCTGTTAAGAGTGTATCACTTCTCTCTAGTAGACATGTGGTAAACCTGCTTCTATGATCATTGTTCTAGTTGCTTCTTGAACTTTCTGGTTCATTCTTTCTACTACACCATTATGCTAAGGTGTTCTAGGGGTAGATAGTTGTCTCTTAATGCCATGATTTTCACAATATTTGTTGAATTCATTAGAAGTAAACTCTCCTCCTCCGTCAGATCTTAAACACTTGATTCTTCTACTAGTTTCATTCTCAACTCTTGCTTTGAAAATCTTGAATTTTTCCAACGCCTCTGATTTTTCTCTAAAAAATGCAACCCAAGTAAATCTGGAATGATCATCTATAAAAAGCATGAAATATTTCTCACCTTGTAAGCTTCTTATTCTAGTTGGACCACAAAGATCAGTGTGTACAAGGTCCAACGGTCCAGTAGATGAATCATTTTTTTCTCTGAAATGTTTCTTTGGTCTACTTTCCTTCTTGACATCCTTTGCAGATAGTATTGACTGGTTTGGTCAGTCTTGGAAAATATCTAACTACCCTTGATGAACTTATCCTAACCAATTTTTTGAAGTTGATGTGACACATCCTCCAATGCCAAAGCCAACTGTCATTGGATTGAGATACCAAGCAACTTTTTGTAGCTCCTTCTAGCTGATACATATTCCCACTTGTTCTTTTTCCAGCAGCAATAACAGTCTTGGATCTCTTCTGGATCTCACAACCATCATCTTGAAACTCCACTTTGTAGCCATTTTCACACATCTATCCAGTACTCAGAAGATTATGATGTAAACCCTTCACATAGTAAACATTATCAGTGTTGTGCTTTCCATCAAATGTAATAGAACCAATTCCAACAATCTGTGATGTTTTATCATCTCCAAATCTAACAGATCCTCCATCATATTTCTCAAGCTTCACAAACTTACTTTGTCACCAGTCATATGATTCGAACATCCACTATCAATCAACCATTCATCTATATTTATTTTAACAAATAATGCATTTTTAGTGCTATCATCATATTTCAGAGAAATATTAGAGATATCAAATCTAGGTTCTTCCTTTTCCACCAAAAACAAGCAATTCTCATGATCTGATTCATCATCTAAAATTATGGCATTCTCATTGACATAGTAGGCCTTCTTATTGATCTTCTTAAACTTTTGTCTTGATCCTCTTTCTAGACACTTAGTTGCTAAATGACCAATCTTTCCACATCTAAAGCATTTAAGAGGCAACATACCTTTGTACTTGTCAGTACCTTTCTTCAACTTCCTTGTGAAATTTGCTTCCACTCTTCTGAACTTTCATCATCTGGATCATCTTCTACCTTTGTGTTTTTGAAGGTGGTTTCAGACTTCTCCTTTTCTTTTCCAAATTTTCTCATCTCAAATGCAGTCAAGGTGCCAAATAATTGTTCTCTAGTGAATTTCTTCAAATCATAAACTTCCTCAATAGCAAAGATCTTGTCACTGTAACTATTCAGTAAGGTCATCAAAATCTTCTCCATTCCATCCAATCTATTAGATTTCCTCCTTAATTTTTGACTTCATTCACTACACTATCAACTCTTTGAGAATACCTTGCTATATCCTCTCCTTCTTCCATTCTCAAATTTTCATATCTCTGTTTTCTTCTTTGATAATTTGACTCTATCATTTCCTTCATAGATTTCTTTCAACTTTTCCCAAACTTCATAAGCAGTGCCTAATGAAATCACTTTTGTTAGCTCAGTCTTAGATAAATCACTATAGATTGCATACCTTTCCTTTTCATTATCTTCATAGGTTGAAATCTCATCTGCAGTAGAAACACCTTTTGTTGACTCAACATATTTTATCTCAACAACTTTCCAAGTATGTAACCAAGAGAGATTTGGTAACCTCTCATCTGCACTTTCCATAAACTATAGTCAGATTCATCAAACACAGGGATTGTCAATTTGTGTGTTATCGAATCTAACCCAAGTGGTTAAGCTCTTCTTCAAGGAACCAAAGCTCTGATACCAATTGTTAAATATTCTTGATAACTGAGAGGGGGGGTGAATCAGTTATCATAAAACAATTTTCTTAACTTTGATTAATTTAGAGAAAACTTAAATCAATCAGATGATAATGAACATGAAAGCACAAACAACACCATGTACAAAGAACACCAAAATTTATGTGGAAACCCAAGAAGGTAAAAACCACAAAGAATAAATTTCACTAATAAAGCACCAGTTAAGGTGATTTTTACAAGGGCTCATTGCCAAGTTGCTCACTGTAGGGTGGATCACTGTCGGTTGGGCTCACTGCCTGACTATTATAGCCAAAGATAAAAAAGGCTCAATTCCTACAAAAAATGGATCACTTCCAACAGAAGAATGATTAAAGGAAATCCACTATTGAAAGGACTGTCACCAACAACACCAGATAGAATCTCATTGTCTGTTGCCTCTGGTCATACATGTTTGCACACTTTGCAATGTCCGGATAGTCAGATTCACATTCATCACACTTTCTTTTCATTGAACAAAATCAACTCTTATTTATACCATTCCATACTTTCATAATTTCTCATATCGGCTAAGCACAATTTCTTCAAAGTCTTCAAGTCGGTCGAATACAATTTGAAATGGGTCACCACAAAAACATTCTTATAGTGGAAAGGAATGCAATGTGGACCATACAAAACCTTCTTGCATGAATCAACACACTACATGATATCCGAAACCAAGGAATAAGATATACATGTTATAATGTAAACCATGTGTTGGAGCACGACATCCAAAACTAGGCCAATTCGGAACACCAAGTCACCAAAACAGAATTTCAATCAATCAATCAAGATATGTTGAAATCAATGACAACCATTAATGACAACAAGCAATCAACATCATCTCAACACATTCCAACACTATATGCCCAACATATGCCTACTTTTATAAAAGTGCTCCAATAGGGATCAAAATCAAGGTGTCTCGCATGAATCAACACGCTACATGATAACCAAAACCAAGGAATAAGATATACATGTTACAATGCAAACCATGTGCCGGAACATGACATCCAAAACGAGGCCAATTCGGAACACCAAGGCACCAAATTAGAACTTCGGTCAATCAATCAAGATATGTTGACATCAATGAAAACCATTAATGACATCAAGCAATCAACATCATCTCATCACATTCCAACACTATATGCCCAACATATGCCTACTTTTATAAAAGTGCTCCAATAGGGATCAAAATCAAGGTGGGGGCTTAGATTTATGGGTGTTAGTTAGCCATGTGACCACCTACTATCACTACAAGTTGGGCAAGTAGTGACGGGGTGGACCTCTAGCAAAACCTAAGCTATGTACTAATTGAAGAAAAAGATATGAGCAAAGCACTATTACCACTAGGTTCTAGTCACATAGAGGGGGATGGAGGGTTGTAGCTAAGTGGAACCCTAGGTGAATATTTTAGGAGGTATGATAAAAATTGGTCTTTTTCAAAGGTTCCAATAGAACTGATGAAAGGTTAATGTGCCCTAGTTGTAGTGTTACTTAGGTGGTTTCCATTGGTGGCTAAGAAGCAACAAACAACTACGATCTAGTATTAGGAAAGAAACCCTTTCCCAATCTTCAACATATAGTTTTAAAACCTACATAATTTCTATCGAAAAAACTCATTAAAAAACCAAGTGGATAATTTTTTTTATTTAATGAAATTTTAAATTGGCATGCTAAAAACACACTGAAACAATTACAGTAGCCATTTTTTTTATAAATAACCTATGCCAAGAATTCATATGCCATATATATTTGTATGACCATACATATATGTATGGTTGTATGGATTTGTTTAGATCTATATGATTGCATATATTTTTATGCCAAATAATGGAACCCCTAAAAAAATACCTCAATTTTTTTTTAACTTCGATTTCAACATTTCGTCATATGATCTTAGGGTTTTGACACCTTCAATATATAATTATGATGATTGGTTTTTCCAGAGTGTATTGTTTGAAATATCAAGGCCCAACCTCTGAAAAAATAAATAGAGAATTGTAAATTTGTAGCTTTAAAACCATATTGGATTTGATGATTGAAGCCCTGCAGTTTCTTAAAGATCACTTGCAATCACAATACCCTATCATAGAAAAGAGAAGACATTGATTTGATATTAAGCCTAAGATTTCATTAGGTACAAAAAGATAATAATTACAATTTACAATGAAAACCTAGATGAGCATATAATAAGATCCTAACATGTGCCTTTATCTTATGAATTGAGACACATAAAAATGCATGACCTAAGTAAGCTTAGGTATGGTACTGTAAATAGGTCCTAATAAGAACTAATTAGGTGATTTACCTTTTTACACTAACATAAGGAACTACTTATAGTAAATTAAAAAATAATAATAATTAAACCAATTTAAACATTAAAAAATAATTCCTAGGATTTGAGCCCTACCAAATGGTATTTTCATGAAAATATCTTTGGTTGGAGAAACATGGAGTACTTGATGACTAATTTTTTGATTTTACCCCAAAAGAGGGGCTAGGCTACTAGATGGGCTACCAAACTTGACAATTTTGGCCAAAGTATGCATCTAAAAAAATATTGTTTTTTTTTTGGGGGTGGGGGGTTGGGTGCATTTTATAAAATAAAATAAGCATTTTACAACTAAACCAATAAATTTTATATAAATTATTAGTTTTAATAGTGTGCTCCATAAAATATGATAACAATTCTAATTTTACCACACAAAGATAATTGAAAAAACCTTTACTTCGAGATGACACATTTTTCATGTATAAATTTACTTTAATTTATAGAAAATGTAATATTTATTTGAATTTATTTTATATGTAATTTTTTAATTTATATATCTTAACAAGCATACATGGTCATTGAATTTTATCAACCTCCTCTCACCCTCTTTGAAGCCCCCTTTGCAGTCTACCAAACATGGAATTTTAGAATATTTCCCTCTTGCATCCTAGGAAGTGATGCCCTAGAGGTATATTTAAGGTCTATAAAGGTCAAAGTAATAAGAAGACTATAGAAAACATTCATAAATTTATTTTTTCTTGATATTTTCTCTCTTCTATACTTTTCCCTCAGTAATATGTCTTTTCTTTCTTCTTTCAATGATATATCATTTCTGGTTAAGAAATGTTCCCCATTAAGGGTCTATTGAAGTGAGAATAATTTATACTCCAATACCCAAAACTTAGACATACTCAAGACCTTTTAGTACCTTGTCTCTCACTACCGCTCAACTTCATTGAGTATTTTGGCATACAAAATGGTGATGTAAGTATACTGAAAGGTGAGATTGATAAGTTGGAGTATTAAGGATATATTTTGTGAGAAAAATGGATAAAAATAGTAGAAAATATGGTCTTTAAGGTTTCTAAAATATAAGGTTTTTTTTTAGTGTTTGATGTTTCCATTAGTAGAGGGTTTAGCATGTACATGATTGAGTTTATGATTTATGGTTTAGAGTTTCAATTTTTGTATATTTTGAGTTAGGGGTTTATAGTTAGAGGTTTGTAAATTTAATATAATATAAATGAATACAAATTTATTTTAGTAAAGTAGGTCAATATACATTAGTGCACTTTTTGTTGAAGTTTTTTTGTACGATTCAATATATTTTTCATAGTGGGAATCTAGGTTTTTTGTGTTGAATTTGTATGAACCCTCTTGGAAAATTATATGGTATCATTAATTATCTTTGTAGCACATCTCTCTCAGCTTGTATATCCTTGAGTAGTACCCATAGTGTGTATCTCTTGATCCATAACCTCACCTAATTCTATTTTTGATCCATTTCACTCAAGTGATATAATATTAAGCAATCTTTGCTATTATGAAGAAAGATAAAGGTGTACTTAAATCACAAGATCGAATAACGCATCTTGTGAAACAACCAACATGCTTGAATGCAGAATCTTTATCTTTGTCACTAGCATTTTAGGTAAATCCTTATATGTCAATTGTATACCTCAACCACCATCTCATTATTCATCATCTCCTACTAATGCTTGAATGCGTTGTCTTTATCTTTGTCACTAGAATATTAGGGAAATCCTTATATGTCAATTGTATACCTCAAATACCATCTCATTATTCATCATCACCTACTATGTTCTACTATAACCAATGTAGATTATGAAGGAATGATCTAAATAGTTAAAAAGGAGGCTCCACACCTACTCTATTATCTATATCAGGAAATCATCCAAATGAATCAATCATTAGAACCTTGAACTATCATACAATTACTACAATAACCCCTACTATAGATACTTGGGAGGGTGGTTTATGGATTGAATATTCAAAGGAATTGTAGTGCCCCTCGTACTATTCTCTATTAGACTGATGATTGTTCTATTTAGGACAGACATTATGACTTTTTGGTTGGTGTTGGATTTATTGTTTGATGATATTGGATGACATTTTGATAACAAATTGATTTTTTTTTATTATTTGGCCTTTGCATATGCTATGATAGTTTTAAGGACTTATTGCTTTATGTGGATTAATTTAATTATGAGCATTATGTGTTTATCTAATCATGGTTACTATATGTTTATCTAGTGATTTTCTGATGTGGTTTGTTAGGTATCTAGTTGCTATGCATTGATGTGGTTACTTGTTTGATGTGTCTTGGTGAGAGGAACAATGTTGCATTACTCATTCATGAGTACCTCGCTACATTGTGATTTCCTCTCATGGTGTGTCTGACTGTTGGAATATATATATATATATATGTATATATCTGTGTGTGTAGTTCGACCATTTTGTTTGATGCAGGTTGTAGGTACCAAGCATCGACTCCACCTTAATTGTCAGGTCTGAGCGTTCCTTAAACCTAATGGAAAATTGTTGAAAACAGAGATAACAAAAGGTCCCCTACTCTTGTCATCATCTTCGACAAGGATGAGTATCTAGTTGGTCACCCTGTCAGTCTTGTATGTTGTTCATGGTCAGTCATTCTTGTTTTGACCTTGTTTATGCTTAAGGTGATGATTATTGATACTTAGTTGTTAAATTAAAATTGTTAGTTATGTTGTTTGATTAATTGTTGAATTAAATAAAATATTCAATAAACCAAGTTGATAAATGGTATTTGAGTTGCCTTGGTTAATTAATTTATTAAATTAAATTGCTAAGGTAAAAAATATTTTTATAATTATTAATGTTGAGTTTTAATAAATTAAATGTGGAAAATATTATAATATGCAACTAAAATATTAAATGGCATGAGATAATGGTTAAACTGTAAAAACAATTAAAAGGATGGAAAAAGAATTGTTCAAAGCACATGCGTGACTTCAAACTGCTTTTCGTTTGGAAACTTGTTATTTTTGTGGGATTTTTGTGTTTGAAAATATTACAGCTTCTTTTTGGAAAAATAATAATAATTAGCATTTGGGGGAGAGATTGGGGATTATCATGTATTTTTGGTTTTTGAACTAAGAACTGGGTCTACAAGAATAATCTATTGAATAACTGTATTTTGTGATTTTTTTCAAAGAAAATTGATGTGGGGGAGTAATTATTGAAAGTTGATCAAGAATTTTGAAAACGTGGTGTTGTTGCAGAAGCTTGAACTTGGCATCGAACTTCATCTTAGCTTGTGTTGGATCTCAGGTTAGTTTCGCCTTGTATTTAATTTCAATGCTTTGAATTATGCATCCATTCTCTGCTTGATTATCTGGTTATGATATTGCTAGTTTGCATTTCTCTCCCTCTATGGTATACATCCATCTCTAAATATAAAAATAATGGTCCCATTTTAATGGAGCATATTTTAGGATAAAACTCGATTTCTTGTTTGGCATGGAATTCGTTTTATGACATTTTGTTGTATGTATATTGAGTGCTTGGAGTCTGATGTAATGTTTTTCTATAGAATTCAAAAACATTTAGTATTCGATTATTTTCCTTTCTTTATTGTTGAGGTTGTGAATTTGTCTCCGACACCATGCTTTGGTTATTGAAAACCTTGATTTTCATCCACCCCTGCCTTTGTTAATTAATGATTCTATGGTGTGCTCTTTCTTGAGAGTTTTCTATTTGTAGCAACTTAGGGCAATCTGTGATTGATATCCCTTTCTCCTCTATGGCGTATTATTCAATGCTAAATGTTTTTAATCCCATCTTAATAGTTGCATTTATACTTGGAATTCAAAGTATTTGATTTATTCAGTTCGATAATGCTATCTTAAGCTGCAATCGATTTTTGGATGTTATAGCTCGAGGCTATTGTTTACCTAAGTGCCCAGCCAACTTGGTCGGCAGCACACATTTCCTTTACATCTGCATTGCGAATACTCATAGCACATAATGATCCTTGGCTGCATCTACCTTAGTGGTTGTTATTTATGGAGCATCTATTTACTACATCAATTTTATGACTCGAGTTATAACGATATAAACCCCATGTTCATGTTTTAATTTGGGTAATTGATACTATCTTATGATGGATTATCGTTGCCTCTGGAGTTGTTGCATACAGTATTGTTGGGATTTTATTAATATATATTGTATTTGGGATGTCGATGGCTTTTGCTAGGTTTGAAAATTGGATACCATACACTGCATTCAACATTTTGTTGGATGATATATCGATGGATTTGTTGTGGTTGAAAATTTGACTTATATATTTGTAATAGGCTATCGATAGACATGTATTATGCGGACAACCGGTTGTAAGTAAATCGTTGAATATATGTATTTTCTAGGCATTCATTAAGTCTAGGTTATGTATGATAGTCGATTAAGTATTTAATTCTATGACTATGTTTTTTATAGTTTGCAATCTATCTTATATAAATATATATATATATATATATATATATATGTATGTATGTATGTATGTTTATCTCTCTATATAGGTGTAGACATATGATGATCTATGGTAATGAAACAATTTTATATTTATAATATTTATATATGCATATATATATAAATATATACATATTTATATTGTGTGTGTGTTTATATATATATCCATATATGTGTTGGAATCAAGGAACACTAAGAGGGGGGGGGTGAATCAATGTTTTGCAGAATTTAACTTTATTAACTTGATCTTTATACCACTTATAGCATTGAACCAAAAGAAGGATGCAAGAATGCAAGGAAATCAACCACAACACCATAACACAAGGACTTTTACATGGAAACCCTGTTAGGGGAAAAACCACGGTGGATATTAATCCACAATATGAGTATAATCAAAATAAGTGTTTACAAATGGGGAATGCACATGCATTCAGGCACACTTCCTAGAGCTCACTACTCAAATACAAAAATTCTTGCTACCCAAAAGAAGACTCATTGTCTTATAGTGACAGTTGGAAGACAACTAGAGTGGATGAACTATGAGATAGCATCTGCTAATGCCTGATTATAGTTCCAGTTAAGCACATTGATTGCATTCTTCACATTCTGTCTGATTCTGCTCTTAAAACTCTATCTGCTTTAATTTGAATCACCAATCTTTATTCTGCGCAAGTGAAACTATGCACAATTGATCTATATTCCTTCTGAATTTCACATCATATCAGAACACACATCAAAATGATATGAATAATCAATTATATATATATCCGCAACTAGAGATTACATCAACTGTATGAAACATGTACAAACTGTCGGCCCAATCCATAAATAATTATCAATGCGCACCAACCAATGTCATCCAAAACATAGTGGGGACCCAAAACAACATGTCTCAAACATGAAACACCTTAAACAATTATGCCTCGAAGATCCACAACACGCTACACTCATCTAGTCGGCCTTTCTATACTGTTAGACTAAAAATCAATAAACCAGATCTTTAAACTTGCACACCAATCAATACTAGGCCCTAAGATTCAAAGATAAGATATTCCATACATCAAAAGACTTTCCTTGAGATCCACAACACAAAATGATAACAGGAAATTACATATGAGCCAATGTACACAACTATGTCGGATGCCCTATTTTAGCTTTGACAGTTAACACATATCTTCGATCTGACTTCCGGTACAAGAAAATACTAAAGTGCGGATGGAATTACTGACTAGGGTTGCCATCAATGACAACACTTAATGACTTGTGTAGTGTCTCTTTCCAACAATCTCCCCCTTTGGCATTGATGGCAACAATTAGTGAAAAATGACTAAGTGTCAGAATCAATACCAACATGAATACATTGCAATCCTCAAAACTTTAAAAAATAATAATAATCACAACTCCCCCTGTGATGAATATGACATTTTTCACTACCCTACACTCCCCCTTTGACATCAATGAAAAAGATGGGAATCTGCATACTAAAAATCATACAAGATTACTATGAATAGACTTTATTTGTACAAACATGCCTTTCTAACTTACATGGATTTGAATATATCTTCAAAATTATTCTTCAACAGGCTTAAACTAGTGTCCAAACCCTTTTTGAGACTCTCCAAAATAGTCATGTGACCACATAACAAGTAGGAATGCATCTCTATTGATTCAATATTTTCCGGATCACTGGTAGCCATAGCATCCTCGTGGTTCCTTCAATGCACTAAGAATTGTCTCCATTTTAGGACCAATTATTCCTTTGAGCTCACAAACCCTTTCAACAATTCTATCTTTTTCAAGCTTCAAACTTTTAATTTTTTCAATCAGAGATATGACTTGACCTTCTTGCTTACCAACAAAAATAGTTAGAGGATCAAAGGATTGAGAAATATCTACTGAATTGTTTCTCATATTCCTTAATTTTCTTCTTAGTGACCTCAGCCTTATTTTCTTCAACCATAGATTCTTGCTTGGCTTTGGGAATATCCATTTCTTCAACTTTAGGAGCTTCAGTCTCCATGGGAATTTCAGTATCTTGCATATCTAGAGGATTCTGAGTGTCCTCAATTGTGTCTTCTTTCACTTCTTCAATTACTGGACCAGATGGAACATTTTCATCATGAGTTTCTTTAGAAACAATGTTATATCTGTTATTTAACAAAACTTCCTTAAGAATTTTCTCAGTGTCTTTTGCTACTTCCTCAGTCTGCTCGATCATAAGCTTATTCACCCTCGTTTTTCTCTTAAAATCCTTTTTAGCATCATTGAATATTTTCTTCATTTCTTCTATTGACATTACCAGACATAGATCAACAAGTATGTGTTCTCTCATTTGTTCATCTTTAGCTCTTGCATTTACTCTCCTCATTTCTAAGATTTCATATAACCCTTTAGGTAACTCAGACATTATTTCTATGAGAGTCATATTGAAAATATTCAAATATTTTATTTGGCTTCTTCAAGAGTTCTTCGACCAGCACTATCAAAAGTGTCATACCATTCAAAAAGTGGTTTGAGATTACCATCCTTAATTAAAAAAATTTCCGCTTCCTTTACAGTCATACCTGATCTATTAGTTTTCACCTTTTTCTTTGCTTTCTCTTCACCGGAGGGCTTTCCCTTAGAGACTTTTGATTCCTTTGTGCCCTTATGCTTGATTTCTCTTACTTCTTCATCATCTTCAAAAGCAGCATAGAATCTTGTGCTTTTATCCTTCTTCCTCTTTCCTTCTCTTCCAAATGACTTGTCTTGAGCTTTTACTAGGCTTGATTTCTTTGTAGGACCGAATGAGAGTGCAGAGCTCCTTATAGATCTAGATTTGGCAAAGGATGCTATCAGACTATCTGGCTTAGTTCTAACAGGCTCCCCTTCTTTAGCTTGTTCTCTTTTCTTCCTAGCTTCCCTCACTGCTTCAACTGGTATGTCAATGCTCTCTGCAAAAGGTTCAACTTCCTTTCTCACCTTCCAAACTATCATAGGCTTCTTTAGTTCTGCATGCACTTGCATATTCTTCTCTTTAAGGGTACCAAACCTTTCTTTTGTCCAATCCCAAGGTTTACTCAACAGGTGTTGGGCATACAACTCCAAAATGTGTTCTTCAACCTCATATCCCATAGGAATTATCCAAACTATTCTAGGTTTTTCTACTTCCATCAAATACTGATGAATGTCAACCATGAAGCAAATAGTGTCCTTATATTTTTCCACAATAGATTTAGAAATCCTTTCCTTGGCTTGCATTTCACTTTGGAAGCTTTTGAAGTAACCCCAGATAGCATTTTTCCTTGCTTTGCTATCACCAATTCTTTATAAGATGTCTTTGATTTGCATAGCTACCGGTTTGTCACCTTCCCATTTCACTTTACCAACTCCTAGAACTTCATTCATGAAGTAGAAGAATAGACATAATAGCAGATTTCCATAATTGAAAGAGTTCTTCTTGTCCTTGATTTTGCCAAGATTTTCAATTAGCTGGCTCCAGAGTAACTCACATAAGTCATATTTTACATTTTCCTTGACCATTTGATAAGCTTTCGTCAGATTAGGGTTTGATCGCCGAATTGCCTTTAGACTTGTATCTTGCCAAAATTTACTTGCAGAGCTCTCCAAACTTCTTCTCAAAATGCAATGCGACAAATGAGGAATAAAAGTAACTTTTATATCATTCGCACACCTAAATTTTTATCGCAATAAATGCTTTTCCCCTAGGTCTTCTGTACACCTTGTTTTCATAGTCTGTGAAAGAAAACTCTTATGCGGGCCTTCAATTTTGCAAATATTTCCTCCACAACTATTCCCAAAACATTTGTAGATCATCGATGCAATGGATGAAATTTTCCACATTCTGGTACCAACTACCCGCATGGGGTAAAATATTTTCTTGAGAGATCCCCCTAGGCAAGAGGCCTTAAACTAATTCCTGAAGGAATTTCTAGCACTAGATTCTGGTGTGGACTCATTTCCTACATCAGAAGCACTCTTCTTCACCCATGTCTTCTTCATTTGATTCTTGATCTCATCCATAATAACTTTTCTTTTTCCCTTATCATCCCTTTGCATATTTTTCCCTTTGTTTACCAGACCCTTCCTGCTTCTACATAATCTTACAATGTGATTAGATTTGTTACAATTATAGCACACAATATTTGTTTGTCTAGACCAGTTATTCCATTGATTTTCTCTTGATTTGCACTAGTTAGCAATATGACCAAATCTATTATAGGCATAACATCTGACATTTATATTGAAAAAGTTGTTTGTCATATTTTTACATTCAATTGACTTGTGACCATACTTATTGCAATTGAAACACTGACCAGAGAATGATGGACCACTTGAATTCATTATGCTTCTATATTGAGCAGACATATGACCAAATTTATTGCAAATAAAACAATATCCATTGAAATTTTGAGCATTGGGTTGTCTCACCAGATACCTTCTAGATTTTCTCATATGATTTCCTTGCCTAAATTTCCTTTGACTAGATCTGGAGCTTTGTCCTTTCTCATATCCAAGACCTTGCTTGTCACTTCCAATCTTCTGACTTTGAATCAATTCATCAAGCTTGGCTGAGCTAATCTTGAACTTCTCCTTGTATTCATTTGCAGTAGCAAGTTCATCCTTGAGAGTAAGAATCTATCTTTCAAGCTCTTCTTCATTGTTTCTAGATTGTTGCAATTCAAGTTCCAACTAATGTATTCCATCATTAATCTTGTTGCATTCATCTAATTTTTCTTTCAAGGACTGAGCAAGATTCTCTTCATTCTTCTTTTTTTCTTCAATCTCCTTAGTCATCCTCATCACAATAGATTCCATCTCGTGCTTTAGGACAACATTATCTCTGGTGAGCTTTTCACATTCTTCTATCTTTTCCTTCAAGGCTTGACTTAGGTGTTTGTCTTCCATACTTTTACTTTCTTTCTGCTAGAGCTGATCATAGAGTTCCTTTCTCTTATCCTTGGACTTATTGATTTTATCTTTCAATGATTGAATGAATTTCTCAGCATTCATGAGGCTTGCTTGCAATTATTGGACTTCAGATTTGGACTGATCAAGATCATCTAGTGTCACCAAAATTTGTTGATGAAGACTGTTGGAATCCATTGAATCACCTTCTTGGATCTTCCCCAAGATTTTAAACTTCTTCTGAGGAACTAGGCTCCGATACCAATTTTTGGAATCAAGGAACACTGCGAGGGGGGGTGAATCAGTGTTCTGCAAAATTTAACTTTATTAACTTGATCTTTATACAACTTATAGCATTGAACCAAAAGAAGGATGCAAGAACAAAAGGATTTTTATGTGGAAACCCTGTTAGGGGAAAAACCACGGTGGAGATTAATCCACAATATGAGTATACTCAAAATAAGTGTTTACAAATGGGGAATGCACATGCATTCAAGCACACTTCCTAGAGCTCATTGCTCAAATAGAAAAAGGATTACTACCCAAAAGAAGACTCACTATCTTACAGTCACAGTTGGAAGACAATTGGAGTGGATGAACTATGGGATAGCATCTGGTAATTCCTAATTATAGTTCTGGTTAAACACATTGATTGCATTGTTCATATTTTGTCTAATTCTGCTCTTGAAACTCTATCTGATTTAATTCGAATTACCAATATTTATTCTGTGCAAGTGAAATTGTGCACAATCGATCTATATTCCTTCAAAATTTTGCATCATATTGCAACACACATAAAAATGATATGAATAATCGATTATATATATCTGCAACTAGAGATTACATCAATTGCATGTCAACTTTAACAAAATATGAAACATGTACAAACTGTCAGCCCAATCCATAAATAATTATCAATGTGCACCAACCAATGTCAACCAAAACATAGTGTGGACCCAAAATAACATGTCTCAAACATGAAACACCTTAAAAAATTATGTCTCAAAGATCCACAACATGCTACAGTCATCTAGTCAGCCTTTCTGCACTGTTAGACTAAAAATCAATAAACCGGATCTTCAAACTTGCACACCAATCAATACGAGGCCCTAAGATTCAAAGATAAGATAGTACATACATCAACAGACCTTCCTTGAGATCCACAACACAAAATGATAACAAGAAATTACATATGAGCCAATGTACACAACTCTGTCAGATGCCCTTTTTTAGCTTTGACAGTTAACACATATCTTCGATCTGACTTCCGGTATGAGAAAATACTGAAGTGCAGATGGAATTACTAACTAGGGTTGCCATCAATGACAACACCAGATGACTTGGGTAGTGTCTCTTTCCAACAATATACATATGTATAATTATGTACATATCAAGGTGTTAGAAAAAGGATATTTATGCCTACATGGATTCAATTGATCATGTTAGTTATGGAAATTGAGAACTTATAAAGAATGATTTATTTATAGCTAAATAATTACATGATTTATTTAAATGAGGAAACTATATTTATCTTTTGTTATGCCAAAATCTTGGTAGTTATTTAATGGTTGGATAGCTAATCTAGATTATCTTTTGTTATGCTGAAATCTTGATAGTTATTTAATGGTTGGATAGTTAATCTACCATGTATTTTTTGATTACATTAATTTTGGAAAAATAGATGATTTTGAATTATTGTTACTAAAATGGAAGTCCTTGTGCAAAATGGTTAGTTAGAATTTTAGACGCTAGGGGGAGTTTTTTTGCATTATGGGTTTCATGATTACTTCATTTTGAAAGTGGTTGATTTTATATTTGAATTGTGTATATGAGGGTCTTTATCCTTGTACTGCTTTTACTTCCTTGGGATTCAAATTTGTGTGCGGGATGGTTCATGCCTCACTCTACGAGTATTTTCATGTGGTTTTCTATTTTGTGCAAGATGGCTTTACCCTATTTGATGTGTTGGGTCTTATAGTTGCTAATAGGGGGAGTGGCTCTCAATGGGGCCAAAGCCCAAAGTGGCATCCAAGGTAACCCATGTGGGAGTTTCTTAATTCAATGATATCTAAGTAATGTATTAAGGGGTTGGGTAGTTACTACACTAATCAATATAACGTATGCCCCACTCATGACTCAAGTGCTCATTTAGGCTTGAGATGAGATGGGAAGGCCTGGAATGGAAATATTAACTACCTTGTCCTCATGAGAGGTACGTTGATTCTGCATGAGTTTGTGTGGAGGTTGGGGATTAGGAGAGGTCAACAGGGTAACACAGGATGGGGGTTAGGGCCCAAGAAGATCTGCATGGGTAACCATATCAAGCTCTGCGATGAAACTCCTCCCTATATCAACCTAGCATTCCCTAGTCTTGTGTTCCCCTTTGTTGTTTGTGTGCCTCTAGAAGCGATGTCTCTATTATGTGATGTCATGTTGTACCTTGTTATGTTAGAGTCTTGTTTGGTGTTTTTTTGTTATCCTTCTATCTTCTTGACAATCTTTGTTGTGGGAACTTATTGTTATCTCCTAGCATAGGGGGTGGCCTTAGGGTTCCACATGGTTGGGTGGATTGTGCATTTTCCTCCATTGGGTTTCCCTTGCTATTGCTCGCTAGTGTGGAGGATGTACCTTATGTAGCAGATTCTGGATCTTGTACCAATTTGAGAGATAGTTGCACATGTATGTATTGTACCATGTAATGTAACTTTGATGTATTCTTCCTGTTGTTATAAGGGAAGCTTTGATGTAATATTTTAACAATGTGATGATGTTCTTCCATGTAATAGACAATGTATATGTACTCATTGGTTCTTATTATATGATCTTTAACGATGATGTATCTTATGTTATAATATAGAGATGTATGTGTTTATTCATTTAATGCAATGGATTTAAAAATGAACTCTTGTTGTTAGTTAATCTACGATGTATGTTTAGATCTTGTTAAGTAGGTTTATTCATAATTCAGTCATTGAACCTTAGAGGACATAGTTTAGCTTATATGTTATATTTAAATATGATTTACAATTCGTGTTATTTCACTTTAAAAAAAAAATGTGCCATTATTATAGTTAGATGTGTTGTCCTCTAGGGTTCTTTGGCGGGGCATTACAGGAATCATCAAATCCCTATAATTACTATAAATAGGGGTCGAACATGTCTTGAATGAAGGGTATATATGATATCTATTCAAATAAGAAAGTTTTCAAATTATATTAATGGATGTAGAGAGGTAATATATGATCAAAACCATAAATTATTTGAGAAATCATAGTTCAATAAAATTAGGGATTGTGAACTATGAATTCATGCATGTTATGTCATGTTGGTTTATTTATTTTTATCATTGATGGTTTTTGGATATTTCTATAGTAACTTTGGTTTGATACTCAATGGGGTTTCTAATTTCATGGAGTTTTGACTTAATTATAATGTATCGTATAATGTTTACCTAGTTATATATATACATACTTAAAGGTTTATTATTTATGTTCAAGAGGTAAAATTATTCAACCTAAAAAGTACTTGATGTTAGATTTATGGGTTTTAAGGTTTAGAATATAAGATTTAGGTATCTATAAGTTTTACTTAGGTAACTTGTGGAATATTCTCTACGATTTAAATTTTGATGAGTGTAGGTAAATTTACGCAGTTTGTGATATAGAATAAAAGGATTATATCAAGGTTGTATGATGGAAAACGATTTAATGAAGAGTAAAATACATAAATAAGAGAGGAGATAAAATTGTCTAAGGAATTAGTTGCATCTACTCAAGAACAACATCATAAAATTATTAAAAAATAAGTTCAAGCACATGTTGACAAACAAATTCAATAATGCATTATTAGAAGTGTAGAAGAGAATGTAAATGAAGAGGAAATTGATGACACATTTTTTCATAATATGGAAAATTTAATGAATATGGATGAGGAAGTTATTTTTAGTAATATTTCACTTGAAGATATGTTGCCATAAATAGTAAATTTGCATTGTAAAAGGATTCAAGATGAGCTTTTTGAAGAAAAAATCTGAATTGAAAAAGCACAATTATGTACAAAATTATTTAAGAAAAAAAATGAATCCTATTTTAGCATTGTTAATAATAAGGAGAAATAAGAAGACATAAAATAGACAATAGTTGAAGACTTACAAGTGACGCTCTATTCAAACCAAGATTCTAAATAAGGATTTAAGTGTTGCTTGCAAGACATTGGTAACCATGATATCAAGTAAAAAATGATCAAATAGGAGGAAATTGAATGTTATCATAGAATTATTGTATGTATCTAGGAATATAATTTAGATATATATTATAAAGGAAAACATATATAAAAGCATAAAATAATTGGGCAAGTATTTGTAGGGTTCCTCGAAAAGATAAAATTCTCCATTATATGAAGAATAAAGTAATTAAATATTGGACTAGTCACTCCTGTTATACCTCCAATATGAGGGACACTATAAAAGTAATGGATTAAGATGGTACTAAGTTTCCTCATTCAAAACATATCATAGATACAACATAGAGTGAATTTTTTAATCATTCAAATAAAATAATTTATAGGTGAATATTTATTAAAGTATGTGAAACTTGTTGAAATCATGACTAATTTCATCTACATCTTGAGATATATTAAAATATGGTAATAGATTGTCCAAATATAGTCATCCTTGAAAGTACAACTCAAATTTAAATTTCATTTTATGTGAATTAAAAGGTTTAGAGAATTCAATGTGGAATTTATCAAAAGTATATGTATAAATTGTGGGAATTTGAAGAAACTTCCAATAATTGAATATGTCGATCATTTAATGGAAATTGTTTGAAAAATATTTGAATATAAGAAATACAACAACCAAGTTGGTAGTTGAATAAAAAAATTATCAAGTCATGCCCTAAATTTTCACAAGAGAACATAGACACAAACCACATTTTTTTGTAAGCACTAAGACTTCACTAACTACTACACAAATCATGCCAACAAGATTTATATCATGTGTAAAGAGAAACATGTGATCAGGTGTGATAGAATCCATACACAACTTAACGGGTTTAACATTTTAATCATCATAAAAATTTCCATACACATTCATTTTCATTCGTATACTCTAATTATAATGATAAATGTTTGTAAATATAATGTAAGCAAGCCTTAAACATAAAATTGTCATAATATAGCTATTCATAATTATATTAACTTGATTTGATATTACACTTAATTTGTATTCTATTGAGAACTAAGAACGACAAAAAATCATCAATTTCATTATGAGAAGTTGATGACTAATTCCGCCTTAAAATCATCCTAGGGAAAATTAATCTATGTTAATTTTCATAAAAAGATCAATTGATTTATACCACCTTCCAAGTTATAAATTTAATATGTTAATGAGAAAAACCCTCTTGAGCAATTATAATTTGTTACTTGTTTAAAATTTTGATGAAAATAATTTAAGACAATGATTATTTCCATGGTATGATTTAAATTCACTATTTGTGAGTATTTTTTAGTAGTAGGATATACATAGAGATTATTATTATTATTTTCTCATATCACTTTTTCGAACTAAATTTAAGATATTTGGTAACGTCATAACATAATACTCATAATTTTTGACAATCTTATTTTAAATTGAACCTTAATAACCTTCATGACAATTTCTTTACAATCTTTTTTTTTTATTAATTCCTATATCATCTACAACTCAAAAAGGATATAGGTGGACATATGTTAGGTTTTCTCTAAATATTTCATAATGCCTATTCCTCTTAAATATAAGTTGAGTTATTGCAGTTTCAAACTTAGAGATAAGTTTGAATTTCTCACAATGTCATACAACCTAACTCATAAACTTCCATTTGAAATTGTAGTGTGTAAAAATCAAGCTAACAATTCAAAAATCACATTTTAATTGAGGCATCAATATGTAGTTTTGTTAGTTCAGATTTTTGCCTTTCAAAAATAGTTCTAAAAATGACTCACAAATTCCCGTGATGGAAAGACAAAAATGAATCAACAGTTGAGTCGGGCGTGAGGATTTTCTACACTGACTCTCTGCTTATTTTGGAAGGCACAGCTACCTTCGTATGATAGAAAACAATTAAAATAAAACTAGGTATGCTTTTAACCTGAAAGTAGAAAAAGGAAATCTAACACCTATTCATAACCATGGAATAACTGCTGGAGATTGCTTCAGAATGAAAGGAATGCAAAATAAATGATGAAAAGCCCATCTATTTCACACCCACAAACAGTTGTAGATTAATAAAGACAACTATATTTCTCTCAACACACACTAATATAATAGAAGTAATATTGAAGACAGATTATGAATTGACATCAGAACAATTACAATCAGAGAAGGCATTTAAAGACAAAATTCTAAAAATGATTCCTCATTCCTTCAACAAAACAAAAACTCTAAGTTCTAAAAGAGCTCTTGTACATAAGCTGAATTAAGAAAATAATAATTGGCTACAAAGCAACATAAAATGAATTTTCCCCCTCTCCCCTATTTCATAGAACAACCAGAAAAAGATCCTCCCTTTCTTTGAAACTTCTACAATAAAAAGGTTCTCCTTGATGAGACCTTTTGGTTCTGGTAACTGTTTCTTGAAATCAAATTACAATTTTTGGTTATTTAAAGGAACATTTTTGAATTTCTTTTTTTTAATAACCTTTTCTTCTTGTGACCGTTCACATTTCCAAGATCAATATGTATAATTTTTCATTGAGGTAATGCAACATTAGATTTCTTGGATTTTGATCACCTAAACCCAAAAGATAGCCAAGCTGCGAGTATAGTTTGTTTCGACGATCAAGCCAAACTTCAGAAGTTCTGCTTTTTAACTGGAGAACTCTTTGAAGATTAGAATCTTCATTTACTTCATTCCCACCTATAACATTATATCACCGATGATAGAAGATTAGTGGAGTCACAGTCAGAGCTTGCATCTTTAACTTCCTTTTGATACTTAGACCATATAGTAGATGAATCGATAGTTATTCCAAAGAAATAGCCTCTAGATTTTAATAGAGATGTCATCCTAAATATTGTGCCTTTTGCAATCAGTATACTAGTCGACCATATAAGAGAGTGCTATACCATTTCATGTAATTCATAATCAAGTCAGAATAATCCCTTGATAGCTTGCGTCTTGGTATGGGTAACCACATTGTAGATACGATGACCACAGATGCGAAGAGAACAAGTAACTATCACTTGCTATCAATGTTGACCTAATCCTCTATAATTATCATCCTTTATTTCTTTGATTGAAATCTCAGGCTCCCACAGTTTGCATTTTTGTCTCATGATGGTCTTTCAAAGCTTCCATTGTCATGCAGGTCTCGTGAAGAGATCATAATATTTGATGTACTCTTTTACTCAAATGGCAATGATAATCTCCAACCCCTCTTGCAGGCTTCATCTCAAGTTAGGCATTTATTGAAAATGTCAAATATGATTGAAGAGTAACGATACAATATGACATCTCAATTTATGAATTGATGTATTTTCATCCAAATGCAGTCCTTATTGAATCGACATATCATAAGTATAGGTTCTTTTAAATGGTGTCGTGATGGATTGTAGAGTTTCTAAAACCGTGAAGATCTCTGACAATAATGGAGTCGAGAAGTTGCCTCTTTTTAGAACTTCTTAACCTTTATTAAGAGTTTAGGAGTTTCAAAAACTCCCAACCTCTCAACTTAGTCACTTTTCACTTTTGAAACTGATGTGTTGCCTTTTATTATGGTTCATTTACTATTTTGAATTTCGTTAAGCCACTCAAACCATCGTTCACTATTACCTTGGATTACATTATTAGAGGATGCACCTTTGTCCAGCGGGTATCGATTTAGATATTCCAAGCTTTTGTTTCTCTCAACTTGATTAGATATACCTAACAAAGATTATGCTTGTAATGTGTTCTCATTGCACTGTGTTTTCAAGTAGTTTCCTCTTACGTGATATAAATATAGAGTGTCATTTAATTTCCTTGTGCACTCAATACTTGTCTCTTTTAAAGTTGTCATCATTTGTTGACATCAATGTAGAAGGGTTGGATGGCTCTAGAAATTCCCTCCAACATGCATTTTTCATATCAGCCTTATCAAATTTCTAGTTGCCAACACCAAACTTTATAATTTACTCTTCTGGCATGAAAATTCAATTTTACCCTATAAACAAATTTGGAACCTTGAGATGAAAAACTTAGATAACTTCCTCATAAAATCTTCCTTTTGTAGTAGGAGGATTGGGTGCTTTTGAGCAGAACCCATAAATATTTTTATCTCCAGCAACACAAGAATCAAATTTTGACTTTATTTGCAAATCACCAACAAAAAAAGTGAAGTTAAAAATCTTGCAAACGATAAAGCTTTTGACATGAAAGCTGACTAGATTAGTTGGAATCTGGTTAGGATCAAGCTCACAAAATAATTTTGCATTAACTCCTTCAAATTTTCAAATTTTTTTTTTGGTGATTTGGTAGGCTCCAGAGGATATAGGATGCACTGAAAATTTGAAAATTTTCAAGATCAAATTTTGGGGTAGCATTGGCTCTAGTTGGGGACTATATTTTTGTAGAAAATGTAGAGAAATCCAGAAGCTTTAGGGTAGACCAATTTTTTCCCATTGGGTACAGAGTCAAAAGAAAAAGTAGGGGAATGCAAGGAGCTGGAGCAAACCAAAAACAAGGCAGAACAAGAAAGGAAACTACACTACAGGCACACCAAAAACCCCTACTATGTACATGGTCATGAGACCCTACCTCAAGCAACTTCAGAATGATCATGCGAATCATTTAACTGGTTGGGAGAAATAGATGCCAGAATGGAAAAGAAAAGTGTACCCATGAAACATTTGTAAGCTCAAAAGCCATCTACTGATTATAAGCATAAATCTGTAATTCATATGGAAAAAGAACTTTCTAAGTGATATGTCAGAGCCAAAAAACCATTTTGCATCATAAAATTCTAGAACCTCTTCAACATGCTCTTGTGTATCACCACCCATTTCTGTAGTAGATGAATTAATGTCCCATGCCTTAAAATAACTCTGACTACTCAATCCATCATAAATCCAATCATTAGCTACATATGATTCATGTAAAACTAAAATTGAATCAATTTCCATTGGAGAAGAGTAAGAATTTTCATCACAAAAAAAACTCTCATGTGGCTGAAAATCACCCTCAACTGGAATAATATCCTCCTCCTCTGCAAGATTTGACTTAATAACCTCATAACACACTTCATTATCTTTATCCATATCTTGTAGATTAGATATTGCAGCCTCTTCTACACACAAAAATTCATCTTTACTAGCATGGAGGCACCAATTGGGAATGTAAACAACATGAGGCTCATCATATTCATGCATTTTACTACCCTCAAAAGATTCATTATGGCTACTTACAACATCATCTTTCAATTTTTGTTGAAAAATTTTGGCATTCAAATTTTTAAAATGGAAAGATTCAAATGCAAAATCTTTCCTGACCTCTTCTTGCAATTGTATATATGTATCATTTTGTTTAGGAAACTTCAAAGCATCATATTCAACTTGCATGTAATCAGAAGAAAAGGCATTCAAAACTTTATTTTCAAGTTGTGTATCCTCAAATGTTTCCTCATCATCTATAAAAGTAAATGAGCTTACTTCTGCAACATATAAAGAGGCTGAAACAACATTGTCTGTATTACCATTTTTATCATTTGAACCTTGGGAAGATTTTTCCTTTTCTACATCACATGGAGAACTTACAGATTTATCATTTTCTTCCTCACAATGCAAATAATAAGCTTCAACTCTCGTATCCAAATGAGGTTTAATTTCTGCCACACTTACTTCACTTCTACCAAAATGTTTTGAATAAAAAATAGAGAGATTAAGATATTCGACAAGAGGCTGAAGTTTTTGGAAACATATAGGTTGGAAATTTGGTTTCTGCATAATAGGCTTCTTTATGGATTCATTACTTGAATCATTTACAACCTGATATGCCTTCCATAGACCACCCAAAATCAAATCATCTTCTATTTTGCTAACCTCTTGTTGTGCAATCTCTATGTCATTCACTCTACTTCTTTTTAATTCAAATTGAACATCTGGATGTAGAGAGGAAAGAAAAATGAAAAGTTGAAGTTGATTACTTGGCTAATGATGCAATAAAAGGGATGCCTACCACACACTCAAACAAAAACTCAATCAACAAACCACTTATCAAATCACCAAGTCTTCAAATTCTCTTTATCTCAACCAAATCCCTTTGTTTCCTTGTAGCATAGGGAATCAACCAAATCAGGCACAACCTCTCAATGAAAACCTATCAGACCAATACATAAACCAATTCAGTGACCCATTACAGAGCTTAACAACATATCAAACAATCACTAATGGTTATTTTGTAACAAATTGCTCAAATCAGGATTTTGATTCCTTTTAGGGCCCAAATTAGCCCTCTTTTCCAAAGAGACCATCTTCAAAACTTGTCCAAAACTCTTGAGACATTGGGGAAGCACTTAACAACTGTCAAAACCTTAGATTCCATCATTATATCTTAGAGATACAACCATCCACTAACCAAACCATAAAACCCTCTCTTTAAGCCTAGAAACCCTAGGGCTTATTGAAAATGACACTTCCCAAACACCCAAAAACCTAAAAAACTATTCAAATAGGCCTAGAATGGTTTTCTCCAACTTAATTCAACATTAAATTATGCTTCCCAACACAAAAACTCAATTTGACTCCCCAAAACCTCACTTTTCCTTATGGAAAACACACTTTTACACATCAAGGCTTCACACCCATCTCTCTTCCTGACCTCCCCTGCTCCTATTAACCATTCTCACACCTTCCCATAACATATTATACCCATTCCACCAAGAAACAGTTCAGACAGAAAGGTGGAATGGGTTCATAACATATTTGAAACTTACAAAACCTTCAAAAACCCTGTTTCTAGCCAGTCTGAGAAAACTAGTGATTAAATGCACAAAATTTAAAGTGGAGCCTTCAATTTAGATTCAAATAAAAAAAATATCAATATACTATTGTTATGAATAGTTTTTCACCCTGCTGAATGCAGTATTCAACAAACTACTGAAACATCGAAACCTCTTTCAGATGTGGGTGATCTTATGCGAAAGAGGAATCTCAAGAGTGAGCTGGTTCTCCGAATGATGAATTCTATTCTAAAATAGCTTCTAAGGAAATGGATAAAGAATAACTGAACATAAAAACCTATTTCTAAAAGATGATTCACCAAAATTATAAGAATTCAGACCTAACCACTCATAACAACTTCTCTATTGCAGTAATCCTCACAATCTCATTGGCACATATCCCATCAGTGATTCGCATGAAGATTTGGAAAACAAATACAACATGTAACCTGAAACATGTAATTCTGAAATACCACCTATAACAGCAAGACATAAAAGGATTTCAATTTGAAAACACAAGTATATCAGATTTCCATTACAAAATTTGAGACAAAAAATAAGAAGGAGAAATCTGCTGCTTTATTAAAACTGGAAGAGTGTCAATCTGTCCAAACTGAGTATCAAAAGGTTTACAAGCTCCCCAAAATGAGTAAGGGCAAGAAACTCTGATCTGAACTGCTGAGAATGGAGAGTTGAAAGACTAAATCTATCAAAAGAACTCTCAAGGAAACCCTAATATGAGCTCAGTAAAGGCTCAAGGAAAAAAGGCTTCAAACAAACTCAAAAAACTGCTTAAAAGCAGGAAAAAAGCACAATGCTTTTATGATGAACCTATCAAGCCTCCAAAAATAGGCTAAATCTACTTTAAAAGCACAAAAACACCTTATCTCTCCAAGAAAAGTCTGAAATCTGACCAAGAAGAAAAGTCAGTCAAAGATCTGCTAAAAATAGCAAGAAAACATAAAGCAATTTATAGAATATCACTTTTATGCTTATGCTTTTACAAGATGCAGATTTTTACAATTTTCCTTATTTTTTGCAATTTAAAGATTGGAAATATTTTGCAAAAAGAAAGAATCACCCTTATTTCTCCATTACAATAATTGATTTTTCTCAAAAAAAATCATAAAAACACATTACATAATCTTCTTCTTATCAAAACTTTTCATTGATTTCTCATAAAACCAATTAAAATGAGAAACCCTAAAAATATGGCACTAAGTATAAGGCATTCATAAATCTCCCCTAATTTCCTCTTTATTTAAAACAATACCCTAAGGCATAAACCCATACTTCTCTAAGGAAAAACAATAAGTCTTCAATACCTAAGACATCACCCTAGCATAGAATTTCGG
The DNA here is from genome assembly GCA_007258455.2 of Sequoia sempervirens. Classification (NCBI taxonomy): domain Eukaryota; kingdom Viridiplantae; phylum Streptophyta; class Pinopsida; order Cupressales; family Cupressaceae; genus Sequoia; species Sequoia sempervirens. Next base: position 46,743 of record VDFB02156125.1, on the reverse strand, counting down.
CCTTACATAATCATTGATTTAGACTTAGGTTTGAATAAATCATAAGGAAAGCATTATGGGTTCGACCACAATTTGATATTCAACATGTGCATTTTGAATGAACATTCTAGAACTTCATAAGGCTCGAATTAGGGCTTTGATCAAAACAGGGTCAAACCCTAATTATCATTTCACACCCGTGACTTTGGAAGAAGGAAACTCTATCTGAAAGGAAATTGTCGATGATGGTGTTGGATTCGAGCCCATGTGTTTCAGTAATCTTTCTCTGCTCTCTAGCTGACCAAGAATTCTAGTGGGTAAGTCTGACTTTGAAGTATGATAGTCGTTCTACTTCATTATTTCGAATATCAAAAACCCTAAGGGCGCGGCCTGCGTGAGTTTGTTTTTGACTTTGATCTTCCCTTTGCTCCTCCAAGCCATCATGAGTTCGAGCTCGATTTCTACAGGCCATTCCATGAAAGCTCGACTTGTATTCCTGTTTTCCTTTACTCTGCAGAGGTAAGCTTTGTGTTCTTAGACTTTTTGGCTTCGTATTCTGCTCATTTCGGCCTCAAAGCCGTGGCTAGCACACTCTGATGTCTTCACTTCTCTGCTTCTCTGTGTTCACATCTATCATTGTAGCACTCTATTCTTCTGTGAGAGCTCGGCCATCACTTGAGAACTGGAAATCATGCCCTAGGAAGCTAAACAGGAAGTTATGGCCGCGGCTTTAGACTCTTGTGAAACACGGACTGGTAACTTCTCTTTGCTCTGTAGAAACCCTAAAAGCTCTCTTTATTTTATGAACCTCTAGCCATGTTTAGGCCGTGCCAAAAGAGCACTATAAGAAACAATTTCTTGACCTTTGGGCTTGACCCAGAACAGTAAATTTCCATTATGTCGATTTAATAATATTTCTGCATATGGGTATTAAAGAAATTTCAATAATTCTGCATTACCCTCCTTCTGTATTTCGACTAAAATCTGAGAGCTCGCATTTTTTGTATATTCTTGCCTTTTAAATCAAGATCTCACATGGGTATTTCTGTAGCTATCTCCTTTGCATTTTGAAGCCAAATTGAAGATGGGTACTCAAATTTTTTTAAGGAAACTGCCTTTTCTATATTTTGAGAATAAACCCACATGTGGGTATTAAAAATTGGAAACTGAATTGCATTTTCTTCTTTCCTGAGCTCGATATATCATAGAATTGCATTGCTTTTCCCCTGCTATCTCTTTTGTGGCTATTATGAAAATCATATGAAAATTGTATTCTTCTTACTCTGAGGCTCGAACCAGTACAAAAATTTGCATATTTGTAATTATACTACTACTTAAAATAAGACCCATATGGGTATCATAGATTATCATGTTTTCTGTCCTTTTGAAGCTCGACCATCAGATTGAGAGCTCAACCTTGGTTTCTGAAAACTTCATGAAGCTGGTTTCTGTTTTATGTGTCGCTATAACTTACCATCATCACGGAGACCTCTTGTAGAGAGCTTGTATCTTGCTGAAACTCTTCATTACTTCCTAGTCGCCAAAACAATGTATTTTCGGGGAGACCTCTTGTAGATAAAAATGCTATACCAAAAATCTTTATTATTGCTCTTTCTGCACTTTTGAAGTTAACCCACATGTGGGTATTTAAAATTAGAAACTGTAAATTCATTTTATTGATATAAACTCTACCCAGAACCGGAACCTTATCCTAAACTTCTGAAACAAAATACTATCATGGGTTTGGAGATTTTCAAAACAAAAGCATATATTCTTAATTTCTGACAGAACTCGACCTCCCATACTTGCTTGAAATGGTGCTAAAACTGTATATTTGCTTGCATTTCCTCCAGGATTTTGGCTTAGAAAACCAGTGATATTTTGCATCTACTTCTGAAACAAAAGATGCCTTGGATATTTGTCTTTATTTTAACCTCCTTGCATTCTGTGTGTCTCAAAAGAAAGCAACTCATTGCATCACTATTTCTTGTTTAAATATTTCTTTAGAAGTATACAAGAACATGATGAAACAACAAGAATTTGTGTGCTTGTTTATATTCATTGGCCCATATTACTAGGTATTCTGTTTTGACATTTTTGTAGCTCTCTTTGATAGTTATAACACCTAAGCTCAAATCACAGAACTGTCATCGACATAGAGCTGTAGACTATCCTTAAAATGAAAATCCAATACTCATTCTAAGAGTACTCTCCAGGTACTAAGAATTTGAAAGATCTGTCTTGAATGCACATTCTGGAACCTCATATACATATGAAGCTTGAAACTAAAAATTCCATTATGGTCCCCTACTACATTTTGTGCTCATCTTGTAGATATGACATAAACTTCACCTCACTGGTTCATATCTAACTAGTAATTCAGAATCATTTAATACTCAAATGCACTGTCTGTGTCTGTTCTTATGAGAAACATGGTACTCTTCATGCATTTTTATATTTCACTGCACAAACTGCTCTAAAAAACTGTTCTCTTTGATGATGAAAATTAGAACAAAACATTAAGGCATATGCATGCCTGTTCACTATCCAAAAGAGAAATAATGAATGGAAACTCACATGACATATGATTATAATCAGCACAGAAAATGAAGTAATTCAACAATTTTTGATGCAAATGCATTCTATTAAATTCCTTAAGTGAACTAAACTCACTGTTCACCTGTAGCCTTCAAAAAGAAATGCTAATCGTTATGAATGCACAATTGGTTTCGTTACTTGATGGATAACTCTGTTTTACTCTTTCAGTTGTATTTAATTTTGTTTGATGTATATGATGAAATATCTTTCAAAAACAACCCATTTAATGCATAGGGCAGCATGTCGGGCTCTACCCTTGTGGGAGCCCGTTTTACTCCACATGCTTGGTCTTCGAATAATGTTCAGCTTCACGACTTTACCTATACTTGCACAAGGAAACAAACAGCGTTAGCATAAAAAAAGAACATGTTGATTATGATGTTGATACTTCTCCTTCAGCTCACTTCTTTCATACCGCATTTGATTGATTGTTTCAATGCATTGCTAATAGTATGTTGTACTATTGTCGGTGCATCATATAGGTTACATCATAGTCAGAGCCACTGACACCCCTCTTTTCCTCTTATAGGTTGACGAAGCTCGAGACGACGAGGTGCACCATTCAACATCAAGCGTCGATAATTAGGCAATGATGACTATGTTGCCACTTATGTGTTTTTCCTTTCGCATCTTTAGTAGTGCAACGTATTATTAGAAATGTGTTGTCACAGTCATAGTTACATCCACGGCTTGTGTGGATCTTTGATTTCAATTATGCTTTTTAGTTGAAAAGAAAATGCATTTTATGCAATGTTGTAATACTATTCTGATTGTGAAATCAAATGAAGCCTTGTAAAAATATGAGTTCTTTTTGAAATGAATAAAAGCATCTGAAATGCTATTTTGCACATGTACTCAATTATGTCTTTCTTTTAAATATGCAACTTTTGAATGGCACTTTGTAACTCCACCTCACTAGAATGCATAACTAATATTCAATGCATAATGATAATGATGTGAAACCGCATTCGAACATGACAATGCAATTCCACTTAGATGTTAAATAACAATTAGCCAGCTCCTCCATTTGAGCTGAGGTGAAAAATATGTAACAACTATATAAACCACCACAAATTTGAATAAAAAATATATTGTACGGACTGTACAATCTGCTGCTACAACTGGGAATACAAAAAATTGGAGCAAAAATAGAATTTTATTCAATCTTCAATCTTTCAAATGGCTTCAACAACCTCATTTTGAGTTCCTTACACCTTTTTAAACTATTTCCCTCCAAAACCAAATGTCTATAACTTCCTAACTGCCCTTTAAACTTGACTCTTGAAATTCCTTTAATAAGGAAAATTTGCAACTTTTGACTCTTTACATCATTTCACTTAACAACTTTGCATTTCTTGCACATTTTTCCAACTTGACGAACTAGACACCTAAACCACATTACCAATGACTTAATACATCATCAAATGGTCTTATAGAACTTATTTTTAAACAAACTCAAAAAATTATAAAGCCTAGACCTTATAACTTTAAATGGATAATTTTGCACCAATGGTGCTCCTACGCTAGCTGAATGGAAGTAGGGATTTTTTTGAACAGTCTGTTGAATCTATCCTCAAAATCTCTGATAGGATCATCCTCCTGTTTATGAATATTAAAAAATTGAATCAGTAGAACAACTTCATCTACGAGACCCTTATACCTTTCCAAGAACTTCTTCTTCAAAGAATCCCAATCAGTTATGCACTTATCTTCCAAATAACAAAACCAATCTACTGCAAGCCTAATAAGAGATTCAATAAATAACCTAACAAAAACATCTTCACTTACCCCAAGATACCACATGCAACTGTGAATGCTAGAATTTGGTCCTCAACATCTTGAGAACCTTCTCCACTGAATTTTGGAAAATACTTTCTCAATCCTTTAGGCAATGGTGAATATTGAGACAAAGGAAGAGGCCCAAAATGATTTCCCCATGGCTAGGAAGAAAACAATGCCATAATGCAAATCTGGAAATTAAATCATCATAGGCCTTCACTGGAAAAGAAAGTTTCTGAGTACATTTCATCAAACAAAGCCGAAAGCCTCCATCCTTGGGGAGGAACCTTTGAATTTCTAGGAAAAGAAAACTTTGTTCTTCAATTTCGAATTGTCCCCAGTAGAGTCACCAAAAAACTGTTAGTTCAGATTTTTTCCTTTCAAAAATAGTTCTAAAAATGACTCACAAATGCCCAGGATGGAAATACAAAAATGAATCAATAGTTGAGTCGGGCGTGAGGATTTTCTACACCGACTCTTTGCTTATTTTGGAAGGTGTAGCTACCTTCGTATCATAGAAAATAATTAAAATAAAACTGGGTATGCTTTTAACCTGAAAGCAGAAAGGCAATCTAAAACCTACTCATAACCATGGAATAAGTGCGGGAGATTGATTCAAAATGAAAGGAATGTGAATCAATGATGCAAATCCCATCTATTTCACACCCACAGATAGTTGTAGATTAATAAAGACGGCTATATTTCTCTCAACACATACTAATATAATAGAAGCAATATTGAAGATAGATTATGAATTGACATAAGAAAAATTACAATTAGAGAAGGAATTTAAAGACACAAAGTTCTAAAAATGATTCCTCATTCCTTCAACAAAACCAAAACTCCAAGTTTCTAAAAGATCTCCTATACAAAAGCTGAATTAAGAAAAAAATAACTGGCTACAAAGAGACATAAAATGAATTTTCTCCCTCTCCCCTATTTCACAGAATAGCTAGAAAAAGATCCTCCCTTTCTTCGAAAATTTTACAATAAAAAGGTTCTCCTTGATGAGACCTTTCAGTTCTGGTAACCGCTTCTTGAAATCAAATTACAATTTTTTTTTTATTTAAAGGAACTTTTTCGAATTTATTTTTTTGCATTACCTTTTGTTTCTGTGACCATTCACATTTCCAAGATAAATATGTAGAATTTTCCATTGAGGCGATGCAACATCAGATTGCTTGGATTTCGATCACCTAAACCCAAAAGATAGCCAACCATACTCATGATAGCCAAGCTGCGAGTATAATTTTTTTTGATGATCAAGACAAACTTCAAAAGTTCTACTTTTTAACCAAAGAACTCTTTGAAGATTAGAATCTTCATTTACTTCATTCCCACCTGTAACATTATATCACCGATGATAGAAGATTAGGGTAGTCATAGTCAGAGCTTGCATCTTTAACTTCCTTTTGATACTTTGACCATATAGTGGATGAATCGGTATTTATTCCAAAGAAGTAGCCTCCAAGTTTCAATAGAGATTCCATCCTAAATATTGTTCCTTTTGCAATCAGTATACTAGCCGACCATTTATGAGAGTGCTATACCATTTCATGTAATTCATAATCAAGTACGAATAATCCCTTGATAGCTTGCGTCTTGGTATGGGTAACCACATTGTAGATACAGTGACCAAAGATGCAAAGAGAACAAGTAACTATCACTTGCTATCAATGTTGACCTAATCTTCTATAATTATCATCCTTTATTTTTTTGATTGAAATCTCAGGCTCCCATAGTTTGCATTCTTGTCTCATGATGGTCTTTCAAAGCTTCCATTGTCGTGCAAGTCTTGTGAAGAGATCATAATATTTGATGTACTATTTTATTCAAATGATGATGATAATCTCTAGCCCTTCTTGCAGGCTTCATCTCAGGTTAGGCATTTATTAAAAATGTCAAATATGATTGAAGAGTAATGATACAACATGACATCTCAATTTCCCAATTGATGTATTTTCATCCAAATGTAGTCCTTATTGAATCAACATATCATAAGTATAGGTTATTTTAAATGGTGTCGTGCTAGATGGTGGAGTTTCTAAAACATTGAAGATATCTGACAATAATGGAGTTGGGAAGTTGCCTCTTTTTAGAACTTCTTAACCTTTATTAAGAGTTCAGAAGTTTTGAAAACTCCCGACCTCTCGACTGTCACTTTTCACTTTTGAAATTGATGTGTTGCCTTTTATTATGGTTCATTTACCATTTCAAAGTTTGCTAAGGCACTCAAACCATCGTTCACTATTACCTTGGATTACATTATTAGAGGACACACCTTTGTTCAATGGGTATCGATTTAGATATTCCAAAATTTTGTTTCGCTCAGTTGACTTGATCAGATATACCTAACGAAGATTATGCTTGTAATGTGTTCTCATTGCACTGTGTTTTTAGACGGTTTCCTCTTATGTGATATAAATATAGAGTGTCATTTAATGTCCTTGAGCACTCAATACTTGTCTCTTTTAAAGTTTTCCTCATTTTTTGACATCAACGTAGAAGGGTAGGATGGCTCTAGAAACTCCCTCCAACATAAATTTTTCATATCATCCTTATCAAATTTCTAGTTGCCAACACCAAACTTTATAATTTACTCTTCTGGCATGAAAATCCAATTTTACCCTGTAAAAAAATTTGGAACCTTGAGACGGAAAACTCAGATAACTTCCTCATAAAAGCTCCATTTTGTAGTAGGAGGATTGGGTGCTTCTGAGAAAAACCTAGAAATATTTTCATCTCTAGCAGCACAAGAATCAAATTTTGACTTTATTTGCAAATCACCAACGAAAAAAGTGAAGTTAAAAATATTACAAACGATAAAGCTTTTTGACATGAAAGCTAGCTAGATTAGTTGGAATGTGGTTAGGATCAAGCTCAGAAAAGGATTTTGTATCATCTCCTTCAAATTTGCAAAATTAATTGTTTTTGTGATTTGGCAGGCTCCGGAGGATATATGATGCATTGAAAATTTTCAAGATCAATTTTTTGGGTAACAAGTTTAAAAGTATTCAAATAATTTCTATTTTGTATTTTATTTGAGGCATGAATGTAACTAAAAATTGTAGGTAGCAGGAAGGACAAAAGGGGTTCACCAAGAGGAAAATATTTTCATTTTAACCGACAATAACTGTAAACACACATTACTATTTTTTCTGGATATAATTATGAAAATAGGATAACCAAGGAAAAGAAACCCACAATTGAAATTCACTTCAATTTTTTTTACAACTTCTAGAATTTTATTTTCTCCACCTTCCATAATAGTAAGCATACAAGGTATGTAAAGATAATAGTAAGCATATAGTGATTTTATGAGGGATGCAGTAATATTAAGTAAAATGGTAATAACAGGTTCATTTATATAGATCATAGGGCCATAATATCAAGTTATTATGACTATTATTAAAGTTTCTTTCATATTACAACAATGAATGTATGACAAAGTAACCTTTTTGCAAGAAGTTTGCATTTAGTCATTATCGTTTTGCAACTACCGACACATTAACCATACAAAACTGCATTTCCATTTCTTGTTAGTAGAAGTGCATACAAAAAAATTATTTATCACAGTTCACATGGTATTACATTATTTTGATAGAAATTTCATATTACAATAATACTTCTATAGTTACATTCAGCTTATAACAAAACATTAGTAGACAAGAGATTGGACTCAAAAACCCACTTCATAAAAGAAGTTATTGTGGTTTTCTTTCTAGACTTGGAAATAAGACATTACAACACAAGGCTTTTGCGTCTCCTGAGGAGGCTCCTAACCTGGCTCTTGATAGGCTGTTGCTAGACCCTCTCCTGACTTTAATATCTCAAAGTAATAATTTGGGGATCCTCAGTGTTGTCACTCCTAAGGAGGTTAAGTTGGCCACTTTCAGCATGGGGGCATTCAAAGCTCTAGGCCCTGACGGTTTCCCTCTGACCTTCTTTTAGACCTTCTGGGAGATTGTTGGCGAGGACCTTGTTTTAGCTATTAGTGATTTTTTCAAATCTGGTAAGATTCTTAAGCAACTAAATCACACTTTCATAGCTTTAATTCCCAAGGTTTTTGATCCTTAACATATGGCTGACTTTCACCCCATTGGTCTGTGTAATACTTTTTATAAAATCCTCTCTAAAATATTGGTTAACCGCATCAAATCACTTCTTGATAAAATTATCAGCCCTACTCAAAAAGGGTTTGTGCCTGGTCAACATAAACCACACATGATTTACTCCACTCCATGGATAGATGCAACTATGTTGGTATGTCCCTTAAGCTTGACATATCTAAGGCCTATGATAAGGTGATTTGGAACTTTGTCCCTAAATTCCTTCCTAAGTTTGGATTTAACCAATTGGTGATCAATATAATAATGTAATGTATTATGATGGTCAAGTACTCTGTTTTGGTTAATGGGTCTCCCTTTGGGTTTTTTCAAGCTGGGAGAGGTATTAGACAGGGTGACCCCCTTTCTCCTCATCTATTTATCATGGTGGCGGATGTCCTAAGCATAAATTTCTCTAATATGTTTTCTAAAGGGCCCATTAATGGAATTAAGGCTGCTTCTTCCCTAGCCCCCAAACAAATTTTTCGAGGCCCGAATATTAAAAAAATTAAAAAATATATCAAAAAATCAAAAATTTTGGTGGAAATTTTACGCGGCCAGTTTAAATCAGTTGGACGCCGCCGCTCCACCAAGTGACCACCACCACTCCACTCACTTGCCACCACCACCAGCAGTCTCTGCCCACACGCCACCGATCAGAGTTTAGCCCTTTCAGGCCTTTACCTGCATCCGCCAAGGTCTTATGGAGATCCGAGGGCTGAGATCCAGCCCCCCATTGGTCTGAGCCCCCAGCCCTAGTCATATCGAAAACCAAGGGTTCCACTGCCAACCCCTAACAGCCAGCACCCTGGTCCACCCAGGCAACTAGGGGCCGAAATTTTTATCCCCTAGGGGCTGCAGAAATGGTTATTGGGCCTCTACAGAGCATTTTCGCGAAAATGGGCGTAACTTGGGCATACAATGTCCTTTTTTTGCAAACGAGATATCATCGGAAAGCTGTTTCGACGCTCTATGCAATGGTGTAGGTGTGATTTTTTGGTTTTTATTTTTTGATTCCTTTTTCAGTCTCGGAAGTCTGATGTTGCTTTTTTCACTCTGGGAGACATATCTTTTGACTCGCTTATCCATTTTTTGCGATTCAAGTGGCATCAAAAAGCTTTTTTTTGCCTCTATGCAGATCTAAGGTCCTTTTCAGAATATGTGTACCTTATTTTGTGCATGCATTCATTTTTTCCGTGCACTAGGTTTGCATTTTTGCTTCTATTTCTGTAGTTTTTGCATTTTTTTTGCTTTCTCTCCTTCTGTAATCATTGGGTATTGTAATAACTAACTGATATAAAGTTCTATTAAGGGGGGTTCTTGCATCCATCCTTCATATTGGTGACAACTCGCATGAGTTTTTCTTGTTTCATGTTGTTTCTTTTAGCTTCTTTCTTGCTTAGCTGAACACATCTTTGGCTTGCATCGTTTCACACTTCACATTGGGAGTTTATCGTTCTTGATCCGCATTGGTTCAGATCTTTCTTAGTTTACAGGCCATGTTTTTATGGTTAATGCTCTAGAATCTTGATGGTACTCATCTTATGGGGTAGTTTTAGTTTCAGTTTGGCATTGGCTTCGAGGACACAACTTCTAGATTTTGTCATCATTATGGGTGGCTTCATTTTTTTTTCATCTACTGTTGCTTACAGATTCCAGGGTTGATCCATTTTGTGAGTTTCTAGTGTTCCTTGGCATCAAGTCTATTGTTGCATTTGTGATTCCATTATGGTTTCTTGCAAACATAAGTATTTTTCCTTGCTTGCCAGATTTGGGGTTCCAGTGTTGCTTCATCAGAGTTCTTCTAATGATTCTTTACAGCAGTTCATCTCATTGAGGGGGGGTTTTTCCCACTGGGTTTTATCTCTCTTTGCATTTGTAAATGGGTACCTAATCAGGCCTTTGTTTTCGGGACCCATCTCACATCTCTTGCATAATAATTTGCTTCTCCCTAAGTTGCACTTATGGGGGGGGTGTTCGTGTAATTAATATTTAATTACACTTTACATAAGTTTACTTAGGCAATATTTAATTCCTAGGTTATAGGTTGTTATCCTTATCTTGTTGAGCTATCTTGTTGCTCAAGGTAAGATTAGGTTTATGCATTTTTTCTTTTATAAAGCAAATTATCTCTTGTAAGTATTGTACTTTGAATATATCAATTTGCACATCTTTATGCAATCTCTCTGCTTTTTTGTTTTTCTCTTTGTGGAAGGTTATTTTTTGGTTTGCATTTCAGATCTTGGTTTCCAATAGTGTGTTTCCTTCTGTTTACCTTGGGTTACCCCTTACTATCAAGGAAGTTACTCCTAATTTTTGGAATTCTATATTGGAAAGGATCCAAAGGAAGTTGGCTGGGTGGAAAGGTTCCTTACTTAGCCACACTGGTAAGTTACAAATTATTTATGTTGTTCTTCAAGGTATCCCTATCTATTTTCTATCCATTTTCAAGATTCCTAGATATATTGCTAAAAAATGGAGAAAATTCAAAGTAATTTCCTCTGGTTGGGGACTAAGGAAAATAAATAAATTTTCCCTAGTTAAATGGGACAAGGTTTTCCAACCTAAAAGTTGTGGTGGGATTGGGATTAGGAATATTTCTAATACCAATAAAGCTCTTATGGCCAAAGTGGGTTGGGACCATGAATTTTTTTGGATTCATTATAATTAGGGTGATCTTTCAGTTAAATCGGCACACAATCTGCTAACAGACCAAGGCATTGTCATTGATCTATGGAAGAAGGTCTGGAATCGTCACATGATCCTGAAAGTTAACTTCTTTTGGTGGATTTCCTACCATAACAGGATTCTTACTCAGGATAATTTGAGAAAAAGGGGATTCCAAATCCCACCAGATGCTTTTTATATAAATGTAATGAAGAATCGGTGGATCACCTATTATTACACTGCATGTTTGCTATGGAGGTTTGGGAGCTATCTTTAAGAAGATTGTGGATCCAATGGATTATATGTAAGGACATCACTTCCTTTATATCGAGCTGGTCTAGACCCTTTACCCACCCTTTAACTCAGGAAATTTGGAACCAGGTCCCTCCCATTGTATGTTGGTGCTTATGGAAAGAAAGGAACAATAGGATCTTCAAGAACATTGAAATGGATCTAAAAGAGGTGTTTGGTTTTGGGTGTCAGCTCATTTCAGAAAACATCTTGCTCTTCAAAGGGAAAACCTCAAACAAAGGTCCAACTGAGGTGGAAATTATCATGGAAAAAGCTTGGCACCAAAACTTGGGTGCCAAATCTTATGACAACTCAGGGTCCCTAGCTCGAAGTTCCACTATTTGGAAACCCACTGAGAGGATCTGGTATAAACTAAATTTTGATGGGGCTACTAAGGGAAACTCAGGCAGAGCAAGTATAACAGGTGTGATAAGGGACTAAAAGGAAATCTTGTGGCTAGTTACGCTGGGGGGATTGCTTCTTCTATGATTGTAGAAGCTATAAGAGAGTTGTTGAAGGGATTACAGTTGGTTGTCTCCATAGGGATTGAGAATTTGCATATTGAAGGTGACTCTAAGTCTATTATTGATGTTGTTAACTTTGAAAAATTTCTAGGGTGGAGTACTAAAGACATTCTTCTAGACATTAGACTCTTTGTGTCAAAATTAAAATTAAAAGTAGCCAACCATATTTACCAGGAGGGGAACTATGTGGTTGATGCCTTAGCCAATTTGGGCACAAACTGGAAATTAGACAAATGCTAGTGTGCTTTAGGGAACTTACCTCCTGACATCCAGGGTTTAATATTGAAGGAACAAACCCCATACCCGACTCATGATGTTAACTAAACATGCACCTAGCTGGATTATTTGGGGGGTCCACATGCTTGTCTATTGGGTTATGTGGATAAATTTTACTGAAGAGATGGATAACAAGTGACATTTTTCAAATCATGGGATGGAGTCTGATTTGAAAAAGGAAATCATGAAATGTTGCGTTAAATACTTGATGATTAACTCTAAGCTGGACCATACCTTACGTAATCTCCTTTTGGGGATCTTGTTAAACTATCGTATTTCCAAGTTCCTTTATTTTGATTTTGATGTGACTAATAATTATAAGATAAAGCTCCTTATTAGATTTCTTTTGTCTACTATTTTGGATCCTCGTCCTTTAGCTATCCTTTTTTGGTTAACTATTTTTGGCCAGCCCCCGATAGCTAACCCTTTAGATATATCTAATTCTGGCCTTGTGGCCATCTTGCCTAGATTTATGTGCCTTGTCCACATGGAAGGAAAACCTTCCATTCCTTTCACGTCCTACTAACTTAGCCAATTGTATGCGGAGATCCTCATTTATGATTATGCTAAGATTGCTTTTAGGAATTTACTGGCTTATACGTGCGAACTTTCCTTAGCCTTGATTATCAAAAATTGTCGTCTCTAGCCTAAAGTCCTTAATGTGTGGATGATTTTTCACCTTTCTATTTTCTCTAACCTTGTTTTTTCCTTAGAGTTCCTGGATATCTAGTGTGGAGAGTGGCATTATGGGAGCTGATAGGGTGCAGACGGAGCTGGATAACTGCAACGAATTCTGCAAGGATCTGCTTGTTTTGAACATTTTTGTCAAGGGTAGTCTTGCTCCTCTTATGGAGAGACTTGAGGGCCATGAGCCTAATCTTTCTGCTCAATTTTTCAACTCATGGAAATATTGTCATGTGACTATGGGTGGAATTTCCTTTATGGTGGATGAAGAAGTGATTGCGCAAGCGACAGGTCTCCAGTGCACTAGTATGAAGCATCTAAAACACACCAAAACCTAGGAAAATGAAAGCATGAACAAGTTTTTTGTGGGGAATGAAGTGCCAGTGTGCAACCCGTTGGGTTTTGACCGTGAGGCTCTCCCTTAGCCGTGGAACCTAGTGTTCCTTGCCTTGATGAAGTATGTGATGCTGGAAGGTAGGTACAAGACCTATTACTTCTATCATTTCCCTCTGTTGAATCACCTTAGGCATAAAGTTTTGATAAGATTTCCTTTTTTCCTGCTTATGGACCTTGAAAATTCTGTTGAAAAATGTGTGGAGGCCGTTGCTCTGAATCCTAATGACCCTCCACCCCTGTCTCTTCACCAGGGCCTCATCTTGAGGCTCTATCACTTCCATCTTGCTCTATGTCTGCCTAAATCCATCTCAGTTGTCTATATCGAAGAGATTGAGCTTCCCTCTACAACCAACTTATCCCTTGCTGAATCCAAAGGCCCTGCTAGGAAAAATTTCCTAGCCCCCACTGACTCATTGAAACCCAAACCCACTGAAAAAAAGCTTAAAGGAAACGAGGGAGTGATCTAGACAAGCGCGGCGGCTAGTTTATGTGATCTCAATTCTATCCCCACCAAGATTTCTAGTAAGCCCACTCTAAAAAGGAAAGGAAAGGAGGAAGGTAAAAGCTTGAAGGAGCCTCTGAGCAAAGGAAAAAATGTGGTGACCAAGGACTCTATGGGGGATACAGTGGTTGTAGAGATGGTGGTTATTGGTTGTGATGCCATCATTCGATGCTCTAGTAGGCTAGCTAAGAACAGGAAAAAAGTGAAGGTTAAAGATTTGGATATGAAAGAGGAGCTATTGGACAAAAAAGATAGCAGGGCTGAGGAGGTGTCAGATGGTGAGGAGGAGGAGCATGCGAGAGGTCTTGGCTCCATCCCTGATTTGGGAAAAGTTCAGGAGGGTTCGACCTCTCAATGTTCAGAACCTTTGGATGTGGAGCAGGTTGTTCATAGCAACACTATTGTTGGTGGGGAGGAGCTCAGTGTGTTGAAAGAAAGATTGACCAAATTGGACAAAAAATTATGTGGCTTGACCCACTTCACGGTCAAGTTGGTTCACTATGTCATGAGTACCATGTCAGTGGTTATGAGGGATGAGATAGACATGAAAAATATTGAAGACCATCATGAATGGGTGGGAGATGATGTCGTCCACCTACTGTCTAAGAACTAGGAAGATGCTAGATAGTATGTGGCTGGTCCGTTGTTCGTCCGTGTGTTGTTGATCCATTGTGTGTGTTTTTTGGCCTTCTATTTTTTGATGCTTTTATGAACTTGAACTTTATTGGCCCTTGTGGCTCTATGTGAAGGGTACAACATCCTATAAATGTTTCTTACTTTATCAAAAACATTTGTTTTACTATCTTGATCTCTTCATTTAATTTCCAAACCTACAACATAAAAGAAAAAAATCATCTTATAACCAATGGGAGCCCACCTCTTAGCCTAATACAATAAACTATCCACCATCAACTTGAGGAAAACACATAGTGACAAGGAAATATTCAAACCATAAAATCACAACCATAACATAGAAGATACACCAATAATTCACAACATAATTTACAATCATACAAAAAAATTCCAAGAAGCACGTACCCAAGAGGTTTTGCAAGAACCTCACTAAGGGGGAGTGAGGACATCAACCCGAGGGAAATTATAACAAAGGAGCATGTAAAATTTACAACCACCATCCCTTTAGAACAATTTTTCCACTCAAATTCTCCACAAAATTCAAAACTCTTTCCTAATCTTATAGCACACTATAGACACTTAAGAAGCCCTGATTGATATTATGCATTTGATTCTAATTAACTAACATCATTTCTTCCTAAATCACTTCGGACTAACTAGTTAATTAAATAATCTTTATTATTTAGTTAAATTCATCAACTTGTACTATTAATCAAATAATTAACTTTATTGGATTAATTTACCTTATTTTGACTAATGTTCATCCTTTTTAATTAAATCAAATCATTTAATTAAATAAGTCATCTCATTTGGTTAAATAAATCCAATTATTTAAAATCGGATGTCACAATCCCCTAATCCATCCAAGTTAATTAAGCCTAAGCTACTTGCTAATCCTCATTAACAAATCCTCTAGCTTTTAATCCCATGTTGGTTGAGCAAACCCATGGTCAACTAACCAGGTTGCACATGAAATTCATTTATTTTAATTATCTAATTATCTTGTTTATCCTCACAATGGAATATTCCTTGGAATATTCCTCCCAACTACCCCTTCATTCAATTTCCCTTCAAAAGCTCTTACACACCCATAAATACCTCTTACAAAGGCATTTACTCCCTCTTACATGCCATCTTGTCTCTTACAAGGGAATTCACTCCTCTTACATTCTCAACAACATTCTCTTACATCCTCAATCATATTCATTTAATCCTCTTACATCCTCTTTACTCACACATTCCCCAAAATGTGCACCTCCATCCATTAGCCTTGTGACAAGTGTCACATTCCTATTGGATCTCATTTTAATCCCACATTCACCAATTTCACTCTTTCTTCAACCCTTCACTCCTATAAGTAGAAGCCTCTTCTACTTGAAATGGATCCACAATCTCAGGAAAATTCATTATGCTCATTTCATCCACCAATCATCCAATTGCTATCATTATCTTTGAGGGAAATTGGAATTTATCACATCCATTTTCATCTCACATCTACTTGCATCTTCATCATTTTAGCTTGAATTCATCGCCACTTTGGAGAAATTTCATCACATTGCATCAACAATCTTGGAGCTTATCAACTTGGGATTGGGAAAGGGCCACTTTCCACATCAAAGTGACACCAATCCCCTATGTGATGAGGTTTGGGTAGCTTGGATTAATATTTTATGCTCAATTTCATGTTTACTTCATGTTTTGAATTTTGTTTTCATCTTCTTTGCATGCTTGAGAATTTTATAGTGAATGATATTTGTGGTTATTTGAATGACTAATGCTCTTGTGTTTTTATATGTTTAGCTAGGTGCAAATCATCATTCACATTTTGGCACTAGAGGGAGGGCTAACCATTTAAAAATTTGAAATTTTTTCTTAGAAATCACATTTTTGCAAGTTCCAAGAAGTGGTGTTTCCTTTGAAATTACCAGAGTGTTGCCTTTGCAAATAGAGTCGCTTTTATCATCATAGAGTTTCCTTTGAAGTCCCTGGTTTACTGCAGAGAATCTCCTTTATTTTTTTCTACTAGAGCATCACCTTTGTCAAATAGTGTCACCATTGTAATGATACAGAGTCACTTTTGAAATAGAGCATTGTCTTTGCAAACAGGGTTGCCTTTGTTTTCTTGCTTTTGCACTCCATCTTAAAATGGCCATATCTTGGTCATATTTTGGTCTTTTTTAGATCTTTTTTTTAAATGGGGTAGAATTTCATGAGCTATGCAATGGTATAGGTGTTCCTCAATTTTTGTAGAGTCAAAATTTTTAATTTTGCACCTAAATTCAAATCACATTGTAACTTGGTCTAAGTTTTAGGGTTTTTATGCATAATAATTTATCTAACCCTCATATCTTCTTGTTTCTTGATTTCATCTAACATTTGGAGCATGGATTGTAGGTTTTAAGAGGAGCATGGAGCATTAAAGTGAAAGAAAAGCATTTGATATTCATTTTAATAGTGTATTCAAACACTCATGGGAAAATAAGCCATCATATGTTATTTTTCCTTCATGCTATAGGACTACTAGTTTTCAATTGGGCTCTAAAATTAACCATTACAATATTGCTTTCAAGTTGGCTTAAAAACTTAAACCTACAAACTTACTAGTCAATGCTATCTTGGGATAAATTGAATAAGGAAAATTCACACTCAGTTTGGTGCTTAAAACGAACTCACCTTTGTTTTGAGGGTTAAAATTAAAAAGTGTTTCTCATGTCTTATAGTTTTCATTTTTGTCATTGAATGCATATGCTCTTCTCTCGTGCCACTTGGTGATCTTGAGAATCAAAATCATTCCTTTGAAATTTTGTATAACCACCCACATATTTCAATTTGGATCTAAAATGAACCCCATGCTAGTGTGAGGAAAAGGCATTGTGTGTGCTCCCTCCTTGCACTTCATGCGATCTGGGAGGTCGAACTACAAATGTACTTCTTTACTTTTGTATATCTTTAGAGGGCCTGCCACCCCACTTCAAAAGGTGGGAATGACCCAAGCGGTAATAAGCTAAATCCAAGCTCTTTCAATCGTTATATAAAAATGTATTGTGACAAAAGTCATCAACAACATGTGTGGATGTCTCATACTAACAATTAGTGTCACCCTTAGTATCCATGTGATACATTAAAATCTCTTCTTAGGAAGAGACTAGGAGGCCTCTTGATTGAAATAATCTTGAGTTAATCTTGACATGTGTATGGCCACCTCAAACTAAATCCCTTACTAGGAACAAACTTTTTTAGTGACCAAAAATCTTTATGCTTGCTGGTGTAGGAATGGTCATTCCAAAGCCAACCCACATTTTACTAGTCAAAGTTGAAATAGAAAAATCCTTCAGGGTTTGAGATTTGGTGCGCCCAAGAAGTGTGTGTCGTGTAAGGGGGAGCCAATGCGGCTATATCTATAGTTATTCACTTTTTCTTAGTGTTTGGAGAAATTCGAGTGGGGACTCAGTAAGTAGTAGCTCTTCAGCCGAGGATTGTGCATTTTGCAAATCAGTTGAACACATTTCTTGATTCTAAAACATTGAAACAAACATTTAATAATCACCAAATTTCAAACCCTTTGAAAAGTGTGAATACCTTTGAAGAGCCCAATATTACTGTTTGTCCCTAAGGATTTTATCTTTAGAGGATTCTAAATATTTGAGCTCATATCACAATTCACACTCTCCAAAGTCAACATAAGGAAACTATGGCCTTGGCCTCTTGATCTCCACATGGGATAAAAGATGTGCAAAGTTGTTGAAATTTAATTTGAAACTTAAGCAAGACAAGTGGATGTGGTAAAAGCAAGTCATTGATCAAGATGAAATCAATTGGACCCCACACATGTGCTTTTCTATCTTTTGGTCATATAATTTTCCATGCAAACACTGATCTATTGGTTTGAAGTACTCTTAGGGAAAAGCATGTTCTTAACTACCTTGGTCTTGTAAACAAGTACTTCTTAGGTTCATTTAGGATCAAAATCAATCATTTCATCCATTCAAAACATTTATCATCCCATCCCACAAACAACTTTTAGAGCTTTGGAAAAAATCAAAATTCTAGACTTGGGTTAATCCTTAAAACACATCAAAATCACCTTGTTTAGTTAGGAGTGTGAGAATGCATCCTTTCTCATACCTCTAGTTAAATTAGCACCCTTTGAACAAGTTTCTCCTAAGATCATATGTCCACTTAAGGATTCACAAGTTCATTATCCAATCAAAACAATCAAAATCAAAACCTAAGTCTAGTATTGACCAAAGTTCTTAAAAGTACAAACACCCATATCATGCACCCTTTCATCTTTCATCTCATCATTGGTCATAAATTCCTTAGAGTTCAACAAGGTCAAAACACAAAAAAAATATGGTATATAAACTTGATTCATACATCATGAGTGATCTAAATCAACCAAACTATCAAAGCCTTACAATACCAATTGATTATCAAAACTCACATTTATACAATCCATTCATGAGATCATTATCTCCTACAAACCTCAATGATACAAAAAATGTGAGTATTCCCAATCTAAATTTTGGAACACCTTTCCCTATGGTAGATTTAAATCAAATTCAAAATCTACAAATCTATCAACCAAACGATCAATGCATGAGTCTTCAACAAAACAACATTATCCCACCAAATCAATACATGCCAAATGTGAATATACCAAATACAAGCTTACCTAACATGAACATATCAAATCCGCACTTGGAAAACTATGGGATAGATATGTTTACAAATCACACCAAGGTTTTTCAAAGTCCAAACAATATGTTAACAACTCAATGTATTGATCCAAGTCAAGGTAACACCATGCAAAATAAAGGTTACCTAAATCAGAGCAATATGATTCCCAACCACAACAATGTTCAATGCCAACCCATAATACAAAATATAAGCATCCTCCCAAATCAGAATATTGTCCAAAATCAATTTCTTATCTCGAGTCAATCCACTTTTTTTCTTCCCCCCTTAGTGTTTTCACAACTTTTGATCTATTCAAAGTTGAACTTCTAGTAAACACTTGCTTCTTTGAAAGAATTTGTCATTCTTTGTTGTTGGCATTCCATTGCCATTTTCTTCCTTAAAGGTATTCTTTAAATATACTTTTCCCAAAGTTAGATTCTTCATTTCTTTCTATCTCATAAATTATGCATTTTGGATCATCTAGTAAGAGATTTAATGAATAATCAACAACTTTACCACTTTAAGTTTTCTTCCTATATTCACCTTTTCAAGTGACATTGTTTCAATGCTTGGAATTTTATTCTCTTTTATTCTATAGAGGTACCAAAGTTGTTTTGTCTCTTTTTCACATCTTAATAAAAACTTCAATAGTCTTATTAATTTTGGTTGGTGGAACCTTGTCCACATCGTTGATTACTTTATTTTGGACCATTCTGGTCTTTTCTCTTTTCCTAATTACTAAATCTTTCTTGCAAGATCCTATCTTTGCACAAAAATTAGGTTTATGTCAAGAGTTCTCCAACCCCCATGGATACTTCCTTTGTTGATTCCTATTTTCATCTAATTTATGTTGACTTTTCATATGCATAGATTCGTAATTGTTTTTACCAAATACAAAAGTTCCTGACTCGTTACAACTATAGTTTGCTACTATAAAAGGGTTATCTTATTCCTTCTCATTCCCTTAGATTCATACATCTATTTCGTAGAATAAAAGTATTTACTGGTTATTCTTCCTAACCTTCCCTGATACCTTGGTTGCATAATCTTCTACAATCCTAGGTATTATCATAAGTTTTTGGTTTAGTAGTTTCCAACTCTAGAGTTAAATCATAACTAGTCCAAATTACTCAATTTCCCAAAAATTCATATCTTCCTTTTTACTTCCCTAAGTTCTTTTTCTTGTCATTGTGGCACAAGAATTTTTCAACCATTATCCTTTGATAAGGTTTACACATTGTTGCATAATGAGCTCATAGGTTTTAGTGCAAAACTTGGTAGCTCTGATACCACATGTGATGTGCCAACCCTTCGGTAAAGTAAAAATTTCTAAATTTACATCATATGAGTAAATAAATGTGCTAACAAGTCATTGCAATAAAAAAATTATTTTCTTTATTGATAACATATGAAGAAGATGCCATATCAAATTACAGTAAAGATTCCATTTCATTATAATAACTTCACAAGTACATGAAGCAAGATTACATACCTTTACAAACATAGCTCCAATGAGCTTTAGAACAAATAGTAGTAAGACTATACAGGTTCCTTTCCTTTCAAATCTTGGTGTCTTTTGTCACCTGTTGTGGAGGAGAAGCATCACTCGAGTGCTTTTCTACCAACCATAGACTCTTAATGTGGTCCCCCAAACATCTACCATTCGGTAGATGTCCCTTCCCTTTGAATGATGATATTGGTAGAGTATTTGATAACGACAAACCAATTGAGGATATTGATGTGTCCTCCATAGCTAGAACTTGCTATTACACAATCCTAAACTAGCATGCATAAAGGATCACGGTGAAGTGACAGTGTAGTCTTAAGCATCACACAATCTAAGTGGATGTTGTACATTTCACTACTTTGGAAAAAGTATTCTCATTCAATACTTTGAATGAAGTCATCTATCATAAACACTAATCAGGGCCGATTTGACTTAAGGCTATCTTACACTACACATAGGTGCGGTCCTTCACTGGATAATCTTTCATCTGAGACTAACCTACAACAATCTAGTCTACTAGTAAATTACACAAGCTAGGTATATCCTTCAATGGATAGTCTATCATCCCAGATAACCTACCTTCAAACAATCTACTTACAAATAAGTATACTAAACCATCTCCCTTATTGGATAACCTCCCCTAAGAGTAAACACAAGCTTTCCTAGTTAACTTAATAACTTAGCTAATGTACTTCAATGATTATTTTCACTCAATCAAACCTATTATATTAATATCTAAAGCAAACAACATTCTCCTATTAGGGAGATTATTACAAATAGGTAAAACATGGCTAGCATTGCTTCATTTTCCTTTTTCTAAAAGACAACATTTATTCTTCCTATGCACAAACATAAATACTTTTCAAATAGCATAGAAGTCTTAATAAAAGAATAGTAGAAAAATATCCAATGCCTATGAATGCTTTTCCCAAATTGAAGAAAGAGTTTCCTTTACTTCTAGCTTAGTCTAGTTTATAGTTTCTCTAGATGATGATGATTTGCTCACAAGAATTCCCCTTTTTCCACTCTCAAAATACAATAGATGAACTAACGTATTCCTTGGGTAGAATAAATTTTACTCCAAATGTAAACAACTCTTTCAGAAATATGAATACTGCTGAATAATAATGACACTCAGAAACATGAAAATAGACTATATCAATTGTCACTCAAAAACTTGTTGAATGGCTGTAGATAATGCCACTCAAAAAATAAGAATATTGTCTACAGATAATACTACTCATAAATATACACAAATGGCAACAACATAGAATTGTAATCCCAAAACTGGGAGTGAATGCAAAATACGTATGAGTGAATTCTGCTTGTATACAATGATTAATAATGGACTGATATCTTTGAATGAAGGTGAATGTTAAACAATGTGTGAATGTGTATGAGTGAATTCTCAACAGCAGGTGAATGAATGTTCAAAACAAATGTAAGTGTCAACAATGAAGGTTGGGCGACTATATATAGAGCCCCAGCCCCAACAATTTCCTCCTCTAAAGGAATGTGGTTTGCCACCACTGAAATATGAAATGTTCAACCCAGCATGTGGCACAATTTCTCTCCCTTACTCAATTTTAACATGGTGAGTTGGCCTTCATTTTGTGCCAGCACTGGAAATACAATTTCAAAGGTTGTACCAATTGACACCTACAAGAACATTTATCAGATGTGGCATCAGTTCTTCAGAAATGTCAGATTTAGGAGATATCATAGAAATGGTCCACATTAAAATGTATACACCTTGCCTCTTTTCCAGGCTGCGTTGGATTTGATCAATGCCAAGGGCTTTGTCAAAGACATTTTAACTCATGTGTGCATTTTCCACGCACAATTTTTTTAGCGTTATTTTCAAATTCTATTTCAAAATATTCAATAATAATTCATTAAATATTTTGATTTCCATCTTTGAAGAATTATATTGGAAATAATTTGATTTCCATAGTTTGAAGATAAATATTTAATTGATTTGGAATAATTCAATTTCCATAGTTTGCAATTATAAATATTTAATTGAATAGGAAATAAGTTGATTTCCTAAGTTGAGAGATTGATATAAAATAAATATGGGAAATAATTCGATTTCCACATAAGTGTCAATAAGAAAATATCAATTATATATTTTATTATATATATATACATATATATATGTTTTAATATAACTATAATATATATAATCACATACATATAATCACATATATATATATATATATATATATTAACAAATATATATATAGTGAACTAGTTAGCATACATCATATATATATATGCAAATTCAACAGACAATAATAATAATATTATTAATATCCATATAATATAGGTTCTGTGCATATATGCATGTATATACTTGTATATATACCTTTATGTATATATGTCCACTCCCTATTCACTTACATCCATTCATGTTACCATCATAATGATCATAATATCACAAGACAAGTTCATAGATAAACATCACTCATAAAAGCATATAGAAGTAGACAAGACTCCTAATGCAAACATATAAGCTACAAATGACTTACCTATAACCCACACAAACTGACTTAGTTCACTCAATCTAAGGTGACGTGTGTGTATGCTCAGATAGTTTACTTTACCAGTTAGCTGACCAAGCTCCTCTCCCGAGTGATACTTCCCCTCCCCCTGGAGCAATGGTTCATATACTTGCATCCACTGACAAAAACTTTTGGAATTCATATGTTCATAACATAAGCAATATACATAAACATTTCAAAATTTAGAATATTCACAATTCAATAACCATCTATTCAGTATTTTACCATGAATAGCATCAACTAAGATAACATCAAATGAAAACAACATCAAGTGAGATAAAATTCATATTGAAAACAAGGTACACGCATCATTAGTTCATCTCTAGAATTCATATTGCATTCACATTTACCCTGTCTAGTAATAGTAAATAGTAACTTCACAATTTAGGATGTAACACCTAGTGAGGTTTCTGTATGTTAGGTGTGAATAGGAATACTCCTATTTGTTTGTCAATTCAAAGTCCGTGACACTAGATACCCCACCGTCCTAGTTGTCTATACCTTGATGCATTATATCTATGTGTTTTATCAACATAAGGAAAGTTGTGTCATTCATGTCACAATCCATGGATAAGCAAATCATCATCACTCATCACCATATCTAATAGATTCTCGATGATTCATAGACTTGTTGGACTTCTACATCTTCTCAGAATCTAGGATCCACCTATCTTATTCTTCTTATTCTTCTATCTTTACTAACATTTATATCCAAAATATGTGTGATATCTCAAAATATACATGAGGCTACCCATGGCCGATGACTGTCTATACATCATCAAAAAAATTTATGTCAAATATTTGATGTTTATTTCAAATATTTGATCTTTCTAAAGAAATTTTTTTTGTCCTCTGATCAACATAACCACTCCTCTCACATTTTTTATCGCGATCTCTATCATAAAATTGACATTTTCGCCCAATCTCTTGAGGCGGCAGTGTAGCAGCATAATCCTTCCACGAGGGCAATAGTGGGGCATCCAAAAAATTTAAAAAAAATTGAATTTTGATATCGGCGGTGTTTTTCTTTGAACCAACGCAACATGTACCTTGCTTCAAAGAGGGGGAAAATGTAGACAATTAAAAAGTATTGATTGATACTATGCATCTTATTCTAATTAACTAACACCATTTCCTCCTAAATCACTTCAAACTAACCAATTAATTAGATAATCAATATTATTTAGTTAGATTCATCAACTTCTAGTATTAATAAAATAATTAACTTTATTAGATTAATTCACCTTCGTCTAACTAATATTCATCCTATTTAATTAAATCAAATAATTTAATTAAATCCTCCTAAAGCCCTCTCATTTGATTGTATAAATCAAATTATTTGAATCAAATGTCATAAATCCCCTAACCCACTTGAGTTGATTAATTATGAATTAACTCTAAATCACTCTCTAATCAT
The DNA here is from genome assembly GCA_007258455.2 of Sequoia sempervirens. Classification (NCBI taxonomy): domain Eukaryota; kingdom Viridiplantae; phylum Streptophyta; class Pinopsida; order Cupressales; family Cupressaceae; genus Sequoia; species Sequoia sempervirens. The sequence continues at coordinate 22,140 of VDFB02156125.1, read as the reverse complement.
CATTACCCATTTCTCTAGCTTTTAACTCTCCTAAAGTTAAATCAACCCATGGTCAACTAACCAGGTTGCACATGAAATTAATTTCTTTTAATTATCTAATTACTCTATTTATCCTCACAATGGAATATTCCTAGGAATATTCCTCCCAACCACCCCTTCATTCAATTTCCCTCCAAAAGCCTCTGACACACTCATAAATACCTCTTACAAAGGAATTTACTCCTTCTTACATGCCATCTTTTCCCTTATTCTCTTACATATTCAACCGCATTCATTTAATCCTCTTACATCCTCAACCATTATCATTTATTTCTCACATTCCCTTTACTCTACACATTCCCCAAAATGTGCTCCATCCTCATCCAATAGAATTATGACAAGTGTCACAATCCCATTGGCCCCCTTTTTATTCCACATTCACTAATTTTACCTCTTCTGCTTGAAATGGATCCAACATCTCAGGAAAAGTCATTATGCTCATTTCATCAACCAATCATCCAATTAATATCACTATCTTTAAGGGAAATTGGCATTTATCACATCCATTTTTATCTCACATCTACTTGCATCTTCATCATTTTAGCTTGAATTCATCACTACTTTAGAGAAATTTCATCACATTGCATCAACAATCTTGGAGCTTATCAACTTGGGATTGGGAAAGGGCCACTTTCCACATCAAAGTGACACCAATCCCCCTATAGGATGAGGTTTGGGTAGCTTAGATTAAGATTTTATGCTTGACTTCTTATTTACTTCATGTTTTTAGTTTTTTTTCATCTTCTTTGCATGCTTGAGAATTTCATAGGGAATGATATTTGTGTTTATCTGAATGACTAATGCTCTTGTGTTTTTCTATGTTTATCTAGGTGCAGATCATCATTCACCTTATCTTATCACAAGATAATCCTTGGAATCCTTTGTGTGCTCACCATATCCATCCATCCATACATCTATCCAAGAATCCACCCATGGCATTCCATACATTGCTTGACACTAGGGAGATATTTATGTCTTGCTTCGAGAATAAATCTTGATCTATATCTTCCAACTTATGTGGTGATCTAAAAATTGGAAAAATGTAATATCAAAATGGTCAAAGCATTTTTTAGCCAAAATCCAAAGCACAAACCCATGACATATTTTGACAAGAAGATGTTCCTTATCAAGCTTTATCTTTCATCGAAAATCGATCCAAACAATCAATATCAGTTGCATCTAATTTGAACTTCAAACATCACATCAAATCATTCAAAAAAAATTTGTTCCAAATTGAGCTTCACAATCTTGATCAATCAAATCCAATCAATTCATCATCATCTTGGGATATCCTTCCCAATCCTCGTGTTTCTTAACACTATCCTTGCATTGTTGTGTATCCTCAACAATGTTATCATCATCAATCTGATCAATCAATCCTATCTTGGATTTCAACAAAATCCCAAAATAGGGCCATTGATATAATCACACATATCCATTTCCAAATCATCAAAATCATGCAAAAATTCAAAACATTCAAAACATATCAATATCCCAAAACAGGTCAAAAAGTAAAAAAAAAAGTCAAAAACATGGTTTTCTGAACTACATCGTCTCTAAGCTTAAATGTAGGCAAGGCCATCATTGATGAGCCCTCGAGACACAAAAACACAAAAAAAATCATAAATCTGAGAAAACCCAAAAAATAGCCTCAAAACATTATAAAGACATCAAAAACATCCAAATATTTGAAAAAATAATCCGTCTCATTTTGTTTCACCCACGATAATCAATCATCCATATTAAATCAATCATCACCTTCATCCTTTCACAATAAAAATAGAAACAACCACAACAATCAACAAAAGAAAATTTCAAACATAAAATCAAAATCGAAACAACAAAATTTTGAAAAGAAAAAAATCAAACTCTTGATCTTTTTAGCAAACATGTTAGTCAATCTTATATCAACGGCCTTTCAAACAACCTATAAACTTGCCACCATCCACTAACATATCCTAGGATGCATCCTCCCTACAATGGGCATTATCTTTGGCAATCACTTTGGATACTTATCCTAAGAAAAACATATCCCTATGGCTAGAGGTATGAAGGACATTAGCATGTCTATTTACTTGATCTCTTCTTATGATTGCACCTATTCACCTAACCTCTCGAGGATGTCTATCTAAAAATATTTAGAGAGAAAGGATTGGAGCATTGATCATTATGTTTTTTTTATTGTGTTTGTTGGATGTTCTTGTAATATAACTTAGCGATACTTACTTTGATAGGTGTGTATGGAGGGAGTTTTGGACAACTTGTTGACTATTTCATTGTTAGGTTATGCCTTTTCTGTGTTTTGGTCTGAGATGTTTGAAATTTTTGAAATATATCCTAGTGAGATTTTCGTATGTCAGGTGTGAATAGGAATACTCCTATCTATTTGTCGAGTCAAAGTCCATGACACTAGATACCCCACCATCTTGGTTCTCTATATCTTTATGCATCTTATCTATGTGTTGTATCAACATAAGGAAAGTTGTGTCATTCGTGTCTCAATCCCTAGATAAGCAAATCATCATCACTCATCACCATATCTAATAAAGTCTCAACAATTCATAGACTTGTTGGACTTCTACATCTTTTCAGAATCTAGGATCCACCCATCTTATTCTTTTATCTTTAATAACATTTCTATCCAAAATATGTGTGATATCTCAAAATATACATAAGGCTACCCATGACCGATGACTGTCTATACATCATCAAAATTTTCTACATCAAATATTTGATCTTTATAAAGAATTATCTTTTTTTCCTCTGATCAACAAAACCACTCCTCTTGCATTTTTTTATCATGATCTTAATCGGATAATTGACATTTCCGCCTAATCTCTTGAGGGGGAAATGTGGCAGCGTAATTCCTTTCGTTGGGGCAATGGTGAGGCATCCAAAAAAATCAATTTTTTTTAAAATTTTGATATTGGTAGTTTTTTTTCTTTGAATCAACGCAACAGGTACCTTGCTTCAAAAAGGGGAAAAATGTAGACACTTAAAATTTCTTGATTGATATTATGCATTTGATTCTAATTAACTAACATTATTTCTTCCTAAATCACTTCAGACTAACCAATTAATTAAATAATCTTTATTATTTAGTTAAATTCATCAACTTCTACTATTAATCAAATAATTAACTTTAATGGATTAATTCACCTTATTTTGACTAATGTTCATCCTATTTAATTAAATCCCCCTAAGTCATCTCATTTGGTTAAATAAATCCAATTATTTAAAATGAAATGTCACAATCCCCTAATCCATCCAAGTTAATCAATTTTGAATTAATTAACCATGAGCTACTTGTTAATCCTCATTAACAAATCCTCTAGCTTTTAACTCCGCCTTGGTTGAGCAAACCCATGGTCAACTAACCAGGTTGCACATGAAATTCATTTATTTTAATTATTTAATTACCCTATTTATCCTCACAATGACATATTCCTAGGAATATTCCTCCCAACCACCCCTTCATTCAATTTCCCTCCAAAAGACTCTTACACACCCATAAATACCTATTACAAAGGCATTTACTCCCTCTTACATGCCATCTTGTCTCTTACAAGGGAATTCACTCCTCTTACATTCTCAACAACATTCTCTTACATGCTCAACCATATTCATTTAATCCTCTTACATCCTCTTTACTCACACATTCCCCAAAATGTGCTCCACCTCCATCCATTAGCCTTGTGACAAGTGTCACATTTCTATTGTCTCTCATTTTAATCCCGCACTCACCAATTTCACTCTTTCTTCAACCCTTCACTCCTATAAGTAGAAGCCTCTTCTACTTGAAATGGATCCACAATCTCAGGAAAAGTCATTATGCTCATTTCATCCACCAATCATCCAATTGCTATCACTATCTTTGAGGGAAATTGGCATTTATCACATCCATTTTCATCTTACATCTACTTGCATCTTCATCATTTTAGCTTGAATTCATCACCACTTTGGAGAAATTTCATCACATTGCATCAACAATATTGGAGTTTATCAACTTGGGATTGGGAAAGGGCCACTTTCCACATCAAAGTGACACCAATCCCCCTATGGGATGAGGTTTGGGTAGCTTAGATTAAGATTTTATGCTTGGTTTCATGTTTACTTGATGTTTTGAGTTTTTTTTTCATCTTCTTTGCATGCTTGATAATTTCATAGGGAATTATATTTGTGCTTATTTGAATGACTAATGCTCTTGTTTTTGTCTATGTTTAGCTAGGTGCAGATCATCATTCACACACACATTATACAAACACCATCAAAGGAGTCATATGGGTACTCTTACCCTTTTAATTTCCTCATCAAAGATATTTAACCCATTCAACCCCCAACAAGGAGTGCTATCATCAATTTGGGAGAGTGTACTCCTACTATACCTAAAAAATAAAATATCCACATCAACAAAACAACAATGAAAAACACAAGGGAAAAGATTGGAATTATACGAAAACAAATTTACAATATATTTTCTCTCATAATTAAACCAAGTCAAGATATCGACCTTGGATAATTTCATACACTTGGAGAAGATAGATTCAACTCCACATAGATCTCCTCCAACTTTCTTCTCCCTTTCAACAATTCTTTATCTCTTCCAAAAAAAATCCCTCTCAAGCCCTCAGTTCTCTCCTTAAAATAAAAAATTCAAACAAAGAAAAATAATTCCTCCATATCCCTCCCAGGAACAGAATCCCCCAAAAATAATGTTCTCTTCCTCATATAAGGGGAAGCAGAAGTGTAATCCTAACCTCTCCATTTCCAAGTGTAGAGTTGGCACTTGTTACCTTCATAGCTAATCCACTTAACCCTCTTCCTTACATTCAAACAACCTTAGTCAAATGTAATTCGGGCTTTATCACTTTTATTAAGGTTAATATAAAGGTGTAGTGTAGAAAATTGTATACCTCTACAATTTCACACTATGTTTGGGTCCCTGAATTTATTAGAATTAATTAAGCTTCTAATTTTTCAAATTCTACATTCCAAAACCTTATTCTTACTATTTTTCAAAAGGGGAACCAACATTAAATAAATGCATTTAATAATTAAATTACCTTGGATCATGTGTGTCCTAGATGTTTAGGCCAAGACCCATTCTCCTATGGATGAATGGGTCCCCTTTATAAGATAGGACCTAAATTAAAATATGTTTTTGGTGGAATTTTAATGATAAAAATTCAAATTGTAAGTATTAGCTTTGTTGGAGATTATTTCATTGTTATCATTGATGTCAATAGGGGGATTAAGATTGTTGCACTATGTTGTCTTTAGTGTTGTCATTGATGTCAACCTATGTCAATCTCTAGTGTGGTGTTGAGCAAGTGTTGTAGTTAGGGAGGTTCTTCATGTTGAAGATGGGGAGATTGTTGCAATCTCTAGTGTGGTTATTGATGAGAATGTGTTTGTGTTGTTACTAATGTAACTGGTTCACTTGGTTACCAAGTTCTTTTTAGAAAATTTGAATAAGAAGTGTACAAGGTGACTGAGATGTATTCTACATTGTGCTTTGTATTTATTCATGGTTGAAGATGTGCTTGTTCAGTTTGGATGAAGTGATTAGAAGTGTCCAGAGGTATTATATCCATAGTTTCAGATTCTAGACTATGTGGTAGTGGAAGTTGTGTCTGATAGTGTGTTGCATGTGATGAAGGTTGTTTGGGAGAAATGGAATTGCTCTGCATTTCTACGCGTTGAGGTTTCTTGTCTTGCATATTTGGAGACATGCTAATATTTTTTGTACCTACCTTATCTTGGAGTTTTATATGTTCAATTGTTCTGCAAGGTTGGTTAGTGAATTATATGTTTGACACTGTGGTTGGTTGAATAGGATGTTAGTATTCTAAGTTTTAGGTGGTTGTGGTAGTGTTGTTGAATATTTTGATGGTGTTTTAATATTTTTGGATGTTGTGTGATGTTGCTTCATGGTCCGTAAGATGTTTTCAAACATGATGAAGAGTGAATTGATTGTTTGGTATTGTTAATACAGGTTTGGCTTACTTGGCATGTTACCATTACTTATGGATGTGCTTCGTGGTTTGCGGAAGCATTGTGTAGCATATCAATATACATTTGGGTTTTGGTTAACCCATGGTGTGGTCCACCTTCACTTCTTTCCATCATGGAAGTGTTTGGTGCCAACCTATTTGTTGGTTGCATGTTTGAGGTATATACGTTTCATTGAGGCTGAGCTAGACACGGTTGTTTGAGGTCATGGAGGATATATAATCAAGTTCAATTGTTGGATATGTTGTAGATGTGAAGTGAGATATGAATGTGATAAAGTGTGGTGATCTAAGTGTGAGATTAAATACCTAAGGCTACCAAATGAAGTGAGTAGAAGGTGTCTACATTTTATGTGTACCTGAAGTTGTTGGAGACAATGAGTTGAAGTTTGTGGATGGTGTAGAGTTGTTGTGGTGGATCTTCCTATTGCTATGAGGTAGTGAACCTCCTTGTAATAGTATTCTTCTATTATCTTCTATTCCAGACAGTGAGTCCTTTGGGTAGTGAGCCCTTTCGATAGTGATCCTTTTGTAATTAGTGTTGTTATTCATATATATGTGATTTAATCCTCACTGTGGTTTTTCCCTGGTTAGGGTTTTCCACATAAATCTGGTGTTCTATGGTGTATGTTTGTGAATGTGTTTATGTTTTAGTTTTTTTACATTCATGCTAATTCTTAATAATGGTTTGAATATTAATGAGATTTTGAATGTTTTAATGTACAATGGATTCACCCCCCTCTCAGTTGTTTTATGTGTCTAATAGGCTTTTAGAATCTTTTTTTTGGGAAATTGGATAAACACCTATAAATACATAGTATTTTTTATCATTTGAAATCTAACAAGAGATAACACACACCTTCAAGCATTCAAGATCAAATATTATTGTCAAGAGCATTCAAGAGCAGCATTATCAATCATTTGTAATAGCAATCTGTAAGGAAAATTAGATGCAGAAACAATTCTCCTAACGTCAATACCTCAGGGAAGAATGCAGATACACTTTAAAATTTACACTTACAGTTCAATTAAGATGCACTATGAAGCAGATAACAAAAATAGAGTATTTGACAATCACACAAGAACATCAGATATACGTGGGAAAACCCTTATAGGAGAAAAACCCACCACACCAAGAGAAATCACTTTGTATTACAGTAATGGAGATTACATACAAATGACAGACTTATCCTTCTAGTGTCTGTTTACAGTAGCATTCACCATGAACAATCTTGTACAGGAAACTTCACGTTACAATCTTTACATAATAGAAATCATTTACTGATCATACAACAATCTTTCGAATCAACCAATCATCGAACTATCAAACCATCGAGCATCTGCAACTACAAACTATATCCATGGCATTCCCTGACTGTCGAACTTCTTCACAGAACCGTCACAACGAACAATCTTCCAACTATTCAGATTCGGCTTCTCCTATTGGTCCATGAGACTCCACATAGGACAGTCAAAATGGTCAAAATAATTCACACTGAGTTGGCATCTCGGTGAGACACTAATAGTGTCTCGCCGATGCCACATAACCTTCATATCGATATCAGCAAGAGTTATCCTTTTTGCCAAGATGTTACGTCGAGTTCAGAAGACTATCGCTCAGCTTTTGCCATGTCGCCAAAACATATCGCTTTCACTGAGACATCATACTGAAGCCTCAAAGTCACATAGCCATGAGTTTTCCATTCGACAAGACTATTGCTCTTGCCAGGACCTCATGTCGAGTCACCAAAGGTTATACCGAAGTCATTTGTCATACCAAGCTCCAAAAAATAGTCGGCAAGACTGAACACCTTCGCCGAGAGGTTTCTCTGAGATCTCTAAGCTATTCCGAAGACTCTTCATCATCGGAAAGACTCACCAAAGTCACTGGGACTTCTTACAGAAACCACCGTGTTACACCGATGACCAACCTTTGAAACTCCATCAGTGAGACATTTGCACATCGGTAAGACTTCTTACCAATAGACTATAAGATATTCTGAAGACCAAAAAGAAACATCCTGTCGGCGAGACTCAAACACATCGCCCAGACATCTTCCCGAACCAAGCCTTTTGGCCAAGGGTCTCAACGACAAGCGCTAGAATGGCTTATCGGCCAAAGATCTTCACGAGCAGTAAGAGGTCACGCCTAAAACAATATGTCACAGCGATATGATTTCAAAGTGCAACCATTCGGTGAGACTCCTCCAAGGTCACAGCGACCTGAACAATACATGGTGTTCCAAACTGCTTGTCAGCCATACATAAGAGCTGTCACACCGACTTGGCTCCTAAAGAGGATTCGGTTTGTATTGATTGAGACATACATTTCCAACAATCTCCCACTTGACGAAGATCATACAGGCACCTCCAAAGCACAATTAAAACTTATTGAAAATCATGGGCACTAAGGCCCATTGAACTGGCACACCACCTGAACTTGTTTGTGCTCACTGGCTTCGTCAATGAATCTGCAACATTCTCCAGAGTATCAACCTTTTCCAAACTGACCTTTCCATCCTCCACCATGTCTCGTACAAAGTGGTACTATACGTCTATATGTTTTGTCCTGGCATGGAAAGTTGGATTCTTTGCCAAAAAAATTGCACTCTGACTGTCACATAAAAATTTTATTTCTCCTGCATCAAAACCAATGTTAGAACACAAATGTTTCAACCAAACTTCTTCTTTACAAGTATGAGTAGCTGCCATGTATTCAGCCTCTGTAGTGGACAAAGCGACTACAGCGTGCCGCTTGCTCATCTAGCTCACTGCACCACCATTCATCATGAAGATATATCCACTGGTAGACCTTCTGCTGTCAATGTCCCTGCCAATCAATCCACATAGCCTCGAATACTGAGAGTCCTCTGTGATTCAACCAAGTTCCCATGGTAACACAAAGCAAAATCTGAAGTGCCTTCAAATATTTGAAAACTCTCTTTACAACATCCCAATGTGTTCTTCCTGGATTAGCCATAAACTGACTAAGAACTCCCACTACTTGGGAAATGTCTGGCCTTTTACAGACCATTGCATACATGAGACTGCCAAGCACTAGCATAGGGTACACTGGTCATGTCCTCCATCAGTAGGATATTCTGGACAGTCCTCAATAGATAGCTTTGTTCCCTGCAATCTGGAACCACTAGATGTTTGCAATCATTCATACAAAATCTCTCAAGAATAGTCCTGACATACTTACTCTGACTAAGCTAGAGCTTTCTATTCTTCCCCGCCTCTGGTTATCTCCATCCCCATATACCTTGCTGCACCAAGATCCTTCATTTCAACTTAGTAGACAACTGTGACTTAAGATTAGAAATCATTAGCTTACTATTGCCTATGAACAACATATCATCAACATAAAGAGCAATAATAAGCACTCGATCACTTTCAGCTTTATAATATACATAGTGATCAGATTTTGATCTCACAAATCCCAAAGACAATACAAAAGTATCAAATTTTTGGTACCACATTCTAGGTGACTGCTTTAACCCATACAAAGACTTCTTTAATTTGCATACCAGTTTTTCTTTACCTTTTTCAACAAAGTGCTCAGGCTGGGACATATACATTTCTTCTTCAAGATAACCATGAAGAAATGTTGTCTTCAGATCCATCTGTTTGACCTCTAAATCATATGCTGCTGCAAGTGACAAAAGAAATCTAATGGACATCAACTTAGCTACAGGAGAAAATATTTCCCCATAATTAATTCCCTCGACCTGGGAATAACCCTTTGCAACCAGTCTTGCCTTGTGCTTTTCTACACTGCCATCTAGACCAATCTTTTTCTTAAATACCCATTTGCAGCCCACAATTTTTCTGCCTTCAGGCAAGGGCACCAGACTCCAGGTATCATTCTGGTGTAGGAGCACCTAGAAAATCTTAGGCATTTATGAAGTCTAGGATGCTTTTGTTTTGTTTTGTTGTGTTTCAAGAAGGTCATGTTGACCAATGAGTTGAGGATATAGTTTATGGATGCATTTGTTCTCTAGAATAGAAGTTGAGGAAGGGTGAATGAGTTTAGGAACTCATCTTATCTAGTTTTCAAAGATTGGGAAAAGTTGAAAAACATAGTGTATTTTACAACTTTGCCACATGATAGCTTAAATGTTCGACCCAGGGAGCATAATTGTTTGAGGATCCATATATAAGGAGTGCCTCGACCTAAGAGCTAGGTTAGAAGCATCGGCATTGTAGTGTGATTCAGTAAAATTGAAGGAAAGACAGTTTTTGGAGTTATTTTTTTGATTTTTGCTTCAAAGAAGAGCTTTAATGGATTGAATTGATTACTTTTTTGTACAGGGAATGTAGTGTTGTTAGTCTTCTAGTTTTGTGTGCCATTATTTAGTTCATTTATTCATTTTTAATCACTGTTTGTAAACATTTTTGTTTTAACCCTGTTGCTGGTCTGAACCAGATAGTCAAGGAAGAATGGAGTGCTAGGCCACTTTCCCACCGTACAAATTGTATGGCCTTTTGGGAACAGTGTCTAGACTCCATGTGTGTACATATGGTAGGTTCTAGTGTTGGTGTGAGCATGGGAGCTGTCAGCAAAGTCTTGCCCTAGGCGAGCCAGGAAGAGCCTGGCTAGGGAAGACAAGGAGTGCAAGGCACTTAACTTGCAGGGGTGACTGTTTCTTGCTGAATATCCTTTTTTAGAAGGTAGGGGGAGGTCTTACCAAGCTCTAGTAAGCAGGAGGAGGTTCCACTAACTCTTTTGGTGAGTGAAAAGGCTTGACAGATTGAAGGCAACTAGAAAATGGCTTAAAACCCTAGTTTATGCCCATTTTCAAGATTTGGCTTTGTACGGCTGATAAAGGCCCAAAACCCCAAAAATATTTGAGAGTTGTGCAATTGAACCAAGGACCTCAAATAAAGAATGGGGTGTTCTTGGAATATTTTTGAGCAAAGACTAGTTTACTCAGAGATGGAGGCCTAATTGGGGCTCTTGGCTAGTAGCCTTTTTTTTAACCCTAGATGAGGTTTTGGGAAAGTGATGAAAAGGTGAAGTGTTGTGAACCTCCAGGAACCCTAGGAGGATGGTTGGAAACTATTGAAGGCATATCTATACCCCTGCAAGGTCTAATGGAGAGTTGAGGTGTTGTTAGTCTTTAGGGTAGATTAAAGTCTAAGGAATAGTTAGAGCTTTGGCACCAAGATTGACTGGGTTGGTTGAAAGGTGATGGTAGTGGGGTTGGCCAAGAGAACTAGGGGTACCTAAACATGCAAAAGGACCTATAGGTTAGGTGGTGGAGCAAAACACCAAGGAGGTCTTGCAAGCAAGATCTAGAGTAGGAATCTGTGATTGATTCCTTCAACCCCTCTCCCTATCAGATTGGTATCAGAGCAAGTAAAAGATTTGGGATTGAGCATTGTATGTCTGAGATTGAGTCTAGTGATTCTACCATCATGGTGACAAATGCAGAATTGGCCAAGATGGTTGAAGAGCAGGAGGAAGACAATAGGCTATTGAGGGAAAGAATAGCCCAACTTGAGCAAGCAGTGAGGAGTGTGCAATTTGAAGGAAGGTTACCAAAGGAAGAAGAGGTTGCAGAGGAGGACAAGACCCCTAAACCTGACCCTGTTCTGAAAGAAGAGCCTTTCTTGAAGGAATTGAAGGCTTTGAGTGGAAAAGCACTCAAAGGCATACCATTGTTTAATGGAAAAATGGAAGCTGATTTAGTTATTGATTGGATAGAGGGAATGGAAAACCATTTTGAATGTGATGGAGTCACTGAAGCACAAAAGGTAAAGGTGGTTAAATCAAGACTAAGAGGTTATGCCTTGACATGGTGGAAGTTCATTCAGACAGAGAGGGAAAAAGAAGGCAAGCATCTTATATCTACTTGGAAGGGAATGGTTGCCAAGGTAAGAGAAGCATACATGCTATATGACTATGAGATTCAGTTGCAAAAGAAAAGACAAAGCTTGACGCAAAGAGACCAAGATGTGAACACTTATACCAAGGAATTTCAAAAACTTTGTATGAGGTCTAATGTGACAGAGGATGAAAGTCTTAAGTTGGCTAGATACCTTAACGGTTTGAAATGGAATATCCAAGAAGAGATGACTCTTCTAAGTCCCAAGACAGTGCACCAATGCTATCAATTGGCTATTAAGATTGAGGAAAGAAGCAAGAGGAAACAAGAACAGGCTTCTAAGGGCAGAGGAAAAGGCAGAGATCAAAGAGGACATAGAGGTGGATACCAAGGTAGAGGGACTGAACAAAGAAACCAAGGAGAGTCTAAACTCATTGAGCATGGAAGTGAGACACCTTCTAGAGGAGGGTATAACAGAGGTAGAGGACCTCAAGGAGGTTCAAATAGAGGAAGAGGAGCAGGAAGAAGTAGTTCATACTTTGCCAATATGAAATGCTATAACTGTGGTCAAGTAGGTCATCCAGCTTATAGGTTCCCAGAGAAAGCATCTTCATCAAATACTAAGAAGAGGGTGGAATATGCACAAGAGGACACCATGAGTGTCAAATCACTAGAGGTTAGTCAGATTGAATCAGAAGTGGGGAAGAATCTGATGTTTAGTATGGTTTTGATCAGACAACCGGTCAAGGAAGAGCCAAGGCAAAGAAGAGCCTTATTTAGAGTGAGATGCAAGATAATTGGGAAAGTATGCTAGGTCATTGTGGATTCAGGTTCAACCGATAACATCATCTCTAAGGAGGTAGTAAGGAAGTTGAAATTAGAGAAATTACCCCACACCAATCCCTACAAGGTGACATGGTTGAACAAAGGACAGAGTGTTCTTGTCAATGAGCAGACAACGGTGGAGTTCTCCATTGGAGGATACAAAGACAAGTTGGTTTGTAATGTTTTAACCATGGATGCATGCCATCTTATATTGGGAAGACCATGGCAATATGACAGAAGTGTCATGTATGATGGAAAAGAGAACACCATTTCTTTCAAGAAGGATGGGAAGACATTTAAGTTGCAGTCACTGTCAGAAGAGGAAGAAGGATAGTCAAAGACCCCTAGTGTCTTGTTGAACAGTGACAAAGAGTTCATTAACAACCTACATCAAGGAGGTGAAGGATATGTGGTTATGTTGCAACCTAAAGAAGAGAACAAGGCTGAGAAAACAGTCATACCCGGAGCAGTCTAGAAGTTGCTTGAGAAGTATAAGGATATAGTGAGTGATGGAACACCAGCAACCTTACCTCCACAAAGAGCCATCAGTCATCAGATTGACTTCATACCAAGGGCTTCATTGCCAAACAAAGCAGCATACAAGCTTACACCAGATTAGAATCTAGAGGTAGCTAGACAAGTGCAGGAGTTATTGGATCAAGGCTTGAATAGGAAGAGCATCAGCCCATGTGCAGTACCAATGGTCTTAGCAACAAAGAAAGGTGGTAAGTGGAGATTTTGCAATGACTCTAGAGCTATAAACAGAATTACAATCAGATATAGATTCCCTATCCCTAGGATTGAAGATTTAATGGATTGTCTTGGAGGAGCTCAGTACTTCACCAAGTTGGATCTCAAGAGTGGATACCATCAGATCAGAATCAAGGATGGAGATGAGTGGAAAACAACCTTTAAGACAAATGATGGGTTGTATGAGTGGAGAGTGATGCCATTTGGCCTCTCTAATGCCCCTAGCACATTCATGAGGCTCATGAATGAAGTGCTTAAAGACTTTACAGGGATATTTGTGGTAGTGTATCTTGATGATATACTCATCTTTAGTAAGACAACAGAAGAACACCTAAAGCATGTGGAGATGGTTCTTAGAAGATTGCAAGAAGAGAAGTTAGCCATCAATGTAGAGAAATGTGAGTTCTTCAAATAGGAGCTTGTGTATTTGGGGTTTGTAGTATCCCAAGGATCATTGAAGATGGATCCAAGCAAGGTGGAAGCTATCCTAAACTGGCCTACACCAACCACAGGGACAAAGGTAAAAAGCTTTCATGGATTGACTCAATTTTATAGAAAATTCATAAGGAACTTTAGTGGCATATGTGCACCAGTCCTAGATACAATAAAAGGTGGTTTAAAAGATAAGTTTAAATGGACTCAAGAAGTTGAGCAAGGTTTTGAGAAACTGAAATAAGAAGTGGCAACTCAGCCTATACTTTTGTTACCTAGTTTTGACAAGTTGTTTACTGTGGAATGTGATGCTAGTGGAGTTGTAGTAGGAGGAGTACTCAACCAAGAAGGCAGGCCTATAGCATTTTTTAGTGAAAATCTCAATGAAGCTAAGGCAAAGTACTCTACCTATGACCTAGAACTGTATGCTTTAGTGCAGTCACTTAGGAAGTGGAGGCATTATCTCCTACCCAAAGAGTTTGTGGTGTTTACTGACAATCAAGCACTTAGCTACATCAACACTCAAGAGAAATTGAGCAATAAACATTTGAAGTGGATGGAGTATCTTCAAGTCTTCACATTTACCATTAAGCACAAGAAGGGACAAATGAACAAGGTGGCAGATGCACTAAGTAGAAGGTTGCTGATAGTGCAAGAGATATAGATCAAGAGCATTGGAATAGAGAGTTTCAAGGATCTATATGGGGAAGATGAAGACTTCTCGGAGACCTACAAGGTATGTTCTGACTTTGAGAACCATTTTCATAGTCAATACTCAGAGTATACATTACAAAATGGATTTTTATTCAAGGGAAATCAGTTATGTGTGCCAAAAGGTTCCATGAGAGAGAATCTTATACAAGAAAAGCACAATGGCAGTCTTAGTGGTCATTTTGGCATCAACAAGACAATGGAACTAGTGCAAAGGTTTTACTATTGGCCCAAGTTTCCAAGAGATGTCAAGAGGTATGTGGAGTAGTGTGTAGTATGTATGAAAGAAAAAGGGGGACCTAGCAATGCAGGTTTGTATCAACCTCTACCTATTCCCAATAGACCATGGGAGTGTGTCAACATGGATTTTGTGGTAGGACTCCCCAAGACTAAGACAGGGTTTGACAGTGTCTATGTGGTAGTAGATAGGTTTAGCAAAATGAGTCACTTTATTCCTTGCAAGACCACACATGATGCTAGCTACATTGCTCACCTTTTCTTCAAGGAAATTGTAAGGATCCATGGGTTGCCTTTGAGCATTGTATCAGACAGAGATGTGAAGTTTATGAGTCACTTTTGGAAAACTCTATGGAGCAGATTAGGTACCAATTTACCCTTTGGATCAGCTTACCATCCTCAGACCGATGGACAAACTAAGGTAGTTAATAGAGTGTTAGGTAACCTTCTCATATGCCTAACCAAGGAGTATGGATAGACATGGGACATGGTTATCTCACAGGCTGAGTATGCATACAATGACAGTGTGAACAGAACTACAGGGAAGATCCCTTTTGAAATAGTGTATGGGATGCATCCAAGAGGTGTGTGTGAGCTCAGAGATCTTGGAGCTATGGAGAATAGGAGTGGAAATGCAGAGGACTTCACTCAGACCATGAAAGAGATTCAAGAGCAAGTAAAGAAGATAGTCACCGAAGCTACACAAAAGTTGAAGGATAAGGTAGATTTGTCAAGAAAAGATTTGCAATTTGCAGTAGGATATTATGTCATGGTTCACCTCAAAAAATCTAGGTTGTAGAAGGGAACATCAACCAAATTGCAAATG
This sequence comes from Sequoia sempervirens, assembly GCA_007258455.2. Taxonomy (NCBI): domain Eukaryota; kingdom Viridiplantae; phylum Streptophyta; class Pinopsida; order Cupressales; family Cupressaceae; genus Sequoia; species Sequoia sempervirens. Next base: position 6,478 of record VDFB02156125.1, on the reverse strand, counting down.
AAAAGAGTAGGACCATGCAAGGTGTTAGCCAAGTATGGGAGAAATGCATACAAGGTGGAGTTACCTATAGATCTAGGGATTTCACCAGTGTTCAATGTAGTTGATTTGATCAGATATAAGGGATCGGTCAATGACTTAGATCAAAACAGTAGGGAGATCTTCAAGGATGTAAGCAACATAGCCTTACCTACTCCAAACAAGCTACAAGCAGAGAGAATCTTGGAGTCAAGAGTGAAGAAATCTACAAGGCATAAGGTGTATATGGAGCATCTTATCAAATGGAAGAACAAACATGAATCTGAGGCTACTTGGGTAGATGAAGCCGAGTTTAAGAAGTAGGGAATTGATGAATCACTAATCTCTCCTCACATTCCTTAGTGTTTGTGTAGAGAGGGGGAGAATGGTGCAGGAGCACCTAGAAAATCTTAGGCATTTATGAAGTCTAGGATGCTTTTCTTTTGTTTTGTTGTGTTTCAAGAAGGTCATGTTGACCAATGAGTTGAGGATATAGTTTATGGATGTAGTTGTTCTCTAGGATAGAAGTTGAGGAAGGGTGAATGAGTTTAGGAACTCATCTTATCTAGTTTTCAAAGATTGGGAAAAGTTGAAAAACACAGTGCATTTTACAACTTTGCCACATGATAGCTTAAATGTTCTACCCAGGGAGCATAAATATTTGAGGAGCCATATATAAGGAGTGCCTCTACCTGAGAGCTAGGTTAGAAGCATCGACATTGTAGTGTGATTTAGTAAAATTGAAGGAAAGACAGTTTTTGGAATTATTTTTCTAATTTTCGCTTCAAAGAAGAGCTTTAATGGATTGAATTGATTACTGTTTTGTATGGGGAATGTAGTGTTGTTAGTATTCTAGTTTTTTGTTCCATTATTTAGTTCATTTATTCATTTTTAATCACTGTTTGTAAATATTTTTGTTTTAACCCTATTGCTGGTCTGAACCAAACAGTCAGGGAAGAATGGAGTGCTAGGCAACTTTCCCACCGTACAAATTGTATGGCCTTTTGGGAATAGTGTATAGATTCCATGTGTGTACATATGGTAGGTTCTAGGGTTGGTGTGGGCATGGGAGCTGTCAGCAAATTCTTGCCCTAGGCGAGCCAGGAAGAGCCCGGCTAGGGAAGACAAGGAGTGCAAGGCACTTAACTTGCAGGGGTGATTGTTTCTTGCTAAATATCCTTTTTGAGAAGGTAGGGGAAGGTATTACCAAGCTCTAGTAAGCAAGAGGAAGTTCCACTAACTCTTTTGGTGAGTGAAAAGGCTTGACAGATTGAAGGCAACTAGAAAATGGCTTAAAACCCTAATTTATGCCCATTTTCAAGATTTGGCTTTGTACGGCTGATAAAGGCCCAAAACCCCAAAAATATTTGAGAGTTGTGCAATTGAACCAAGGACCTTAGATAAAGAATGGGGTGTTCTTGGAATATTTTTGAGCAAAGACCAGTTTACTCAGAGATGGAGGCCTAATTGGGGCTCTTGGCTAGTAGCCTTTTTTTTTAACCCTAGATGAAGTTTTGTGAAAGTGATGAAAAGGTGAAGTGTTGTGAACCTCCAAGAACCCTAGGAGGATGGTTGGAAACTATTGAAAGCATCTCTATACCCCTGCAAGGTCTAATTGAGATTTGAGGTGTTGATAGTCTTTAGGGCAGATTAAAGGCTAAGGAAGAGTTGGAGCTTTGGCACCAAGATTGACTGGGTTGGTTGAAAGGTGATGGTAGTGGGGTTGGCCAGGAGAACCAAGGGTACCTAAACATGTAAAAGGACCTATAGGTTAAGGTGGTGGAGCAAAACACCAAGGAGGTCTTGCAAGCAAGACCTAGAGCAGGAATCTGTGATTGATTCCTTCATCCCCTCTCCCTATCACATTCTTTTCTAAAGATGCCATCTCTTCTTCCATGGCTTCCAACCAAGAATCTGAATCAGACATTTTAAATGCCTCTTTTATAGTCCTAGGCTCATCAGTGCTAGAAATCAAAGCATAGGAACAAGTAGAATCAATCAATGAGAACCCATACATATCTGGTTGTTTCCTTTCTCGGGTTGACCTCCTCACTGGTTGAGGCTGAGGTTCTTCTTCTTTAGAACTTTCAGAATTGCTTGAGCTCTCCTCAGTTTTAGGTACATTTTGAATTTTGAATTCCTCTTTCTCTGGTGTAGGAGGAATTATTGCTACATCCTTATCATTTTCTGACTTTGTCTCTAACTATAGATCCAAGGTGAAAGGTTTCAACTCACAAAATATTACACTTCTGTTGTATACAACCTTTTCTATTTCAGGATTCCAAAGCTTGTATCCTTTTATGATAGCACTATAGCCAATAAAAATACACTTGACAACCTTGTTCTCCAATTTAGATGTTTTTACATCTGGCACATATGCATATGCCTCACAGCCAAAGACTTGAATATGTCTAAGAGAGGGCTTCTTACCAGACCACGCTTCCAAAGGTGTTTTCTCAACAAGAGCAAAATTGGAGAACGATTAATTAAATAACATGCAGTAGATATAGCCTCAGCCCAGAACTTCTCCTCCAAGCCAGCACTACTTAGCATACTTTGTGCTCTCTCCATCACTGTCCTATTGAACCTTTCTACAACTCCATTATGTTGTGGAGTATAAGGTGTAGTATTATGTCTTTTAATCCCATGGTCTTTACAGTATCTTTCAAATTCATCAGAACAGAATTCACCACCATTATCAGTCCTTAAGCATTTTATTTTTCTACCAGTTTGATTTTCAACAAGATTTTTAAATTCTTTAAACTGACTAAATACTTCTGATTTACTTTTCAGAAAATAAACAAATGCTCTTCTTGAATAATCATCAATGAACGACACATAGTATCTTGACTTAGACAAAGAAGGAATATCCACTGGACCAAATACATCTGAATGATTATAATCTAGCAAACCAGAAGATTTATGAGGACTGGAATAAAATGAAACACAGTGCTGCTTTCCATATATACAATGCTCACAAAATTCAAATTCAAGATTACAATCTTCTAGCCCCTCAACCAAATTTTTGTTTTTCAAGGTTTTTAAACCTTTCTCTCCTATGTGGCCTAGCCTATGATGCTAGAGCATAGTCTTCTCTGCTAGAAGTTTTACTTCCATATAGTTTACATAATTAGGGATAGTTCCCTCCTTACCTTCATAAGCAGCTTTCAGTGACTTTCCAGATACACTGTAACATTGAACAACATGTGCATCCAGCTTGTACAGGGAACCAATTCGAGCACCTCTAGTCATCTTGCAGCCATTCCCAAAAAACATGACTTGTACTCCAATATCACTAAGCTTACTGAAAGACAGTAGATTTTGAGCCAGACCTGGTATGTGCATAACATCATTGATCCACTTTACTCTTCCATCAGGGAATTGGATTCTGACTCTTCCACGACCAAAAATTTCCAAAGTTGAATCACTCGCTAAGTACACCTTTCCACCATCGTATTCTTCATACTTTATGAACCAATCTCTATGAGATTTCATGTGAAAAGATGCACCAGAATCAATCAACCAGACATCATCTGATGCCTATGTAGCCAAGGCAACAATGAAGGCATCTAAATCATCCTGAGAAGAATCATTGTCGGAAGAATACTTCTTCTTCTTCTTCTTCTCCTCTTTACAATCCTTTCGGACATGACCAGGTTGCCCACAGTTCCAACACTTCACCTTGGACTTCTTTCCAAGAGACTTTGATCTCCCCTCTGATTTCGATTTTGATTTCTTGTCCTTCTTCTTTCCTTTCTCTTACGGTCTTCCTCTAACAGCAAGAGCTTCCTTCGCCATCTCAGAGGATTTCCTTCTCATCTCTTCTGACAATAAAGAACCAACAACATCTTCCATCTTGAAACTGGATGTTGTACTCCCAATAGCCATCACCAGATGATCCCATGAGTCTGGCAAAGAACATAATAGAAGCATACAGTGATCCTCTTCTTTAGTTTTAACACCAACAGATGTCAATTGAGCAATCAACATATTAAATGCGTTCAAATGATCAGCTACAGACCCTCCTTCTTGCATTCTCAAAGAATACAACTTCTTCCTCAGGAATAGTTTATTCACCAAAGATTTCCCCTGATAAATAGACGCCAGTCTTTGCCACAAAGAAGAAGCAGTCTTCTCCTCATGCACATTCAGAAGAACTAAGTTTGCCAAACATAGCCTTATTAGCCCCTTAGAATTCCTATCTGCAAGGTCCCAATCCTCTTGCTTCATGCCTGTAGGTTTAGTTCCAGACACAACAATCCACAGATCACGATCCACCAAGAGATCCTCCATCTTGAGTTTCCACAACACAAACTTACTGCCATTGAATTTCTCTATTTCAATATTTCCAGATGTGCTAGCCATCTCAACCTGTAATCAGAAATAACAAACTCTACAAGAATCCCATTGAACAAAATTGACACAAAAAACCCAACATACCCACAAGGATCACACAACTGGCCAGGCTCTGATACCACTTATAAGGAAAATTAGATGCAGAAACAATTCTCCTAACGTCAATACCTCAGGGAAGAATGCAAATACACTTTAAAATTTACACTTACAGTTCAATTAAAATGCACTATGAAGCAGATAACAAAAACATAGTATTTGACAATCACACAAGAACACCAGATATACGTGGGAAAACCCTTACGGTAGAAAAACCCACCACACCAAGAGAAATCACTTTGTATTACAGTAACGAAGATTACATACAAATGAAATACTTATCTTTCTGGTGTCTGTTTACAGCAGCATTCACCATGAACAATCGTGTACAGGGAACTTCACGTTACAGTCTTTACAGAATAGAAATCATTTACTGATCATACAAAAAAAATTCGAATCAACCAATCATCGAACTATCGAACCATCGAGCATCTGCAACTACAAACTATATCCATGGTGTTCCCTGACTGTCGAACTTATTCACAGAACCGTCACAACGAACAATCTTCCAACTGTTCAGATTCGGCTACTCCTATTGGTCCATGAGACTCCACATAGGATGGTCAAAATGGTCAAAATAATTCACACTAAGTTGGCATCTCGGTGAGACACTAACAGTGTCTCGCCGATGCCACATAACCTTCATATCGATATCGGCAAGAGTTATCCTTTTTTCCAAGATGTTACGTCGAGTTCAAAAGACTATTGCTCAGCTTTCGCCATGTCGCCAAAACATATCGCTTTCACTGAGACATCATACCGAAGCCTCAAAGTCACACAACCGTGAGTTTTCCATTCGACAAGACTATCGCTCTCGCCAGGACCTCATGCCAAGGCACCAAAGGTTATACCGAAGTCATTTGTCATACCGAGCTCCAAAGAATAGTCGACAAGACTTAACACCTTCGCCGAGAGGTTTCTCTGAGATCTCTAAGCTATTCCGAAGACTCTTCATCATCGGAAAGACTCACCAAAGTCGTTGGGACTTCTTGCCGAAACCACCGTGTTACACCGATGACCAACCTTTGAAACTCCATCGGTGAGACATTTGCACATCGGTAAGACTTCTTATCGATAGACTATAAGATATGCCGAAGACCAAAAAGAAACATCCTGTTGGCGAGACTCAAACACATTGCCTAAACATCTTCCCAAACCAAGCCTTTCGGCCAAGGGTCTCAACGACAAGCGATAGAATGTCCTATCAGCCAAAGATCTTCACGAATGGTAAGAGGTCACACCGAAAACAATATGTCACAGCAATATGATTTCAAAGTGCAACCATTCGGTGAGACTCCTCTAAGGTCACATCGACCCGATCAATACATGGTGTTCCAAACTGCTTGTCGACTAGACATAAGAGTTGTCACACCGACTTGGCTCCTAAAGAGGTTTCGATCTGTATTGATTGAGACATACATTTCCAACACAATCAAGATCCTAACATCATGTCAAATTTTATGTGTGTTCATGTTGTCTTATGAAGGATAACAAGTGTTGTAGGTCTTCATGCATTCAAGCATTCACGAAAATCTATCAAGAAAGATCCATACCCTTGGAGTGATGTGTTTGACTTCAGTCCTTCAAGGAAGCTATTGAAGGGTGGTGAGTTGCAGCAAATTGTTCATGTTAGGAATTTGAAATAGATTGAATAACCCAAGGAACTTTTTAATAGAAAATCAAAATTGCATAAACTGAAGAAACATAAAGAATGCAAACCAGTACTTTGAGAGATTATATAATGTTGATGTGATAGAATTGCATTAAGAGCTTCCAAGTTGAAAGAGATAATGCAAATATTGCAAGAAGATACAAATACAAGCTAGGTAGTGAGTTTATATAGAACTAAAGAGAGGATGTAAGTGGAAAATCCAACCAATAGGAATCAACCACAAAAAGTGGAGGATGCCACCAAAACTAGAAAGTGTTCCACCCTTTAAGGAAGGGGACACCACATCATTTATCTCCTAGTAATAAACTCACTTTATTATCCTAATCAAGATTAATAAGT
>VDFB02156124.1:0-11453 GCA_007258455.2 Sequoia sempervirens | reverse complement strand
GAACAACCTTTAAAGTTAAATGATCATTCTCTACTAAAACATTTTTTAGGTATTGGTCAGTTATCTTACCCAGTAAAGCTAGCTGGCTTTTGCTACTTTGGAGGAAAATAGGAGTCTCCATTATTAAAAAACCAAGTGTTGGATCTCTCTTACTCATATTACTAATATTAAAAGATGATTGTGTGAAATGCAGACACCATTGAATCATTATCTGACAAGATGGAGAGAATAATGGGGCACAAATGTATTAATTTCTAAAGTGCCATTGGTAGCAAAATGCACAAGGAACTAATTGTGACATGCCTCAAGTGTCAACTCAAAATCATAACCAAGAGTGTAGGCAGGCGAAGGAGTTGGACTAAAGGCCAAGTGAAGTGAGGTGAAGTAAATTTCATGAACACCTGCCCATCGCAAAATGTCTTATCACTACCAACCTACATGCGACTGCAAGAATGTGCATTCATATGAAAATCTAATAATTGGTGAATAACCTTAAGGTTATTACGCATGAGTTTCAAATTTTCTTTGGGCGTTACCCCCTAGTTAACAACTTACCTTATAAATATATATATTATAATATTATTATAATGATATGATATAATAATAATAATTATATATTATAATTATTATTATTTATAATAGTATAATTGTAATTGTAATTATATAAATTTTTTAGACCGCAGAATCGCAGCATCACCACCCCCTATAAACCGGCAAGTAGAAAAAGTACCCTCGTAAACTTTAACGCGATCGCTACGCTTAGTGCTAATAATTCTGCAGCATCACATACCGGTGGGGAGACTAGAACTTGCACTTCTCAACCTCCTCGCATACAGAGTGATTTAGCTAACCAAGCTAGGGCCCCCAACCCCATCACCTCTGTAATTATTATATATAATCTCCACAATTGTATACACACATTATTTTTATATTTAATCAATATAAATAAATAATAATGTATTATATATAATTATTATATATTATACTATTTATAATATATTACTAAAATTTATAATATTATAAACATAAGCCTAAATTTATAATTAATATATTTTATTAATTATATTATTATTATATATTACTCAACCTTTTTTATACTATATTATATTATTATAAATATTATAATATATTAATCTATATACTATAATATATTATATTATATTATCAAGGTTAGGGTTCAACAAGGGTTGGGTGTAATCATGGTAAAAGTTTGAGTTCAATTAGGGTTATTGTTCACTTATGGTTAGGTTTAAGCTCAAGGTTTATTTTAGGACCTTGTAAAATATCGGTATAAGTGAAGGTTGGTGATGTGATATGAATGGTGTTTCAAATTGGATTGTATTAAAGATATATTGGGTAGATTTATATAATATGATGTGTTGATTTTTTTTGATTGATGAGAGATAAAACCTCTAAAAGTCAAAGTAAATCTTGATCTATGTTTGGATAAATACGAAGGATGATTCTTGCTTGTATTAGACTAATGAGTCCAAGAAAAGAAGGATGATGGCGAGTTTACTAACTTAATTCAAGTAGTCAAGAATCCTAAGCTAATTCAGTCACAAATATTGATGCTAATCCAACTATCTACTTGAAAAAGGTAACTTCCCAAGCAAAAGCTAAACTAGAGATAAGATGGAAGATCAAGATGAGATTCTCAATGATATTGGTTGTTGGTTGTTTGATGTTTGATGTTGATGATGATGATGATGTTGTTTATCCAAAGCTAAGGGAGTAACTCTAAAAGTCTAAAAAGAACAATATGAAATGGACGTGAATTTTGGTTTGGTGTTGAATGATGAATGCTAATTGTAGGTTAGTTGTACTACAAATCTCAAATCCTAGGTTTTTTTGGTCAATAATTTTAGAAACTAAAAATTGAAGAATTTTGGAAAAATTTTGCATAGTCAAAAGCACCACTATAAGTTTCAAATGCACAACTATGGATATCATATGCACCAAAGTAAGGTCAAACATGTCACATAATATGTCAAATACATCATTGTGTGAATAATTTGGTTTAAAATTGACATAACAAGTTTAATAGGTTTTAGATAAGATGCAATATAGTAAGGTCAGATGCATAGCTCTACATATTAGATACATTAGAGTACAATAAAAAGTGACTTAGGATAATTGAATGTACCAAAATATAATCAAATGTGCAATATAATTATCAAATGCACCACTGTAGCTATCAAATACATAATTCTATTTGAAATGATGTACAAACAAAGTTTTAGGGTTTTAGTAGCACAAATATAAGTCTCAAAAACATCATTTTATGTTTAGAAGCATGATAATAATTATAAGTGAAATTTTGCAAGTCGTTGATTGATTTTAACAAGTTATTGGACTAATTTTTACAAGTTTGTTTGATAAAATATAAAAAACAACATAAAATATAACAACTAACTCCAAGGTATTAGTATGATTGGTATTCAGTGGTCTCCACAATAAAAATATTCCAAAAATTTCAACCTAGCTATTATTAAAGGCATGTCACACCAGTGTGGGCCCAAGAAACAAAATACCATAGAATTGTGCATGCACACTACTCTCAAGAGGAAATAGCTAGGTCTCTAGTGGCACAAGGGGGTCACCTTCCTCCTTCCTTTGAAGGTTTTACACCTCTAAAGAAATTATATCTCTCCTTAAGATGATACATGTTGAGTAATTTCAAGCATGATATTGTACTTTGCACGACAACTAGATTAATGATCACTAATCTTAGGTATCTAATAACAAGGTTCATAGTGATTTTGAAAATAGTGAGCCCATTTGATAGTGCCTAAGACAAGGGGGTATCCCCTCTTCTCCTCACCAAACAAGTCTCGATGGACCAAGGGTCTTGTGGCTAGGCTTGAACAACATTGACCACACCTAAAGGTGCAATTTTCATTATCTCCCCTCTATATACCTTGTTAGTAAACATGGTATTGGTCACTCTTAAGGTAATGAAATCCCCAAGCAGGCCTCTTACTGAATTAAAAAAGAAGATACTAGTGTTTTTGATTCTTAAGATTGTGCAAGAGAAGAGAATACTTTACTAATACTCCTTGGGTGTACTTGACAAGTGTAAACTAAGAGTGCTTTTGATCTCTATGCTTGCACAAATCATAAGGAGAGAACATACACACTATAATTTTTTCAAAACATGACATATAATTCATTAATTAGAGCCCAAATGAAGTGTGAACTACTCTAGAAATCAAATCAATTGAATTCTTTTTCCCTACATCAGATTTGCCAATACTCTTGTTTTTACCAATCTTCTCCAGTGATTGCCAAGCTACACAAATATGTTAGTTCCAAAAACACAAGCAGATGTCTAGGTTAGAAAATTAAAATAATTGAATCAAATGCGTTATTATAATTATTAAAAGTGTCACTGTAATTATCAAAGGTGTCATTATACTTGTCAATTGCATCACTGTAACTATTAGATGTGTAGTTCTATATGTTAGATGCATTGTTCTATGTATCAGATGTGTCGTTCTACCATCAAATGTGACTCAAAACTATAAAATGTGCCACTTTGCAAAAAATTAACCTACAAATAGAGAAAACATAAAAACCAGATGTGTGCTTGTGGTTATCAAATGCATTGTTTTGCATATCAAAAGTGCCACTTTATTGTTAGAAGCATCATTTCACAATAATAAAAAAACATGTTTTGGGTTCAATTGCACTTTTTTACAACTTGTTACTTGAAAACTTCAAGAAACTCAATGCAAATGTCAAATTAGGGATGTGGGTCTCATTGGGGGTGCCAAAATGTGAATAGGTAATAAATTGATGATCAATGAATTTAATAAAATAAGAAATGATAACAATAATTAATAAACCAATTCACGATAAAAAGACCTATTATCAACGGCGGCTAATGCATTGGTCTGGTCGCCGAATAACGAAAATCAACTAACCATCCACCTTGTTCACCAAACGCCCAGCCCATCCCACGCAACAGCTATTTTGGCTAACGTTCAAATGACGCAGCCACCAACCTGTTACCAAAACGTTTTACCAGGCGAAGTTCGTTCAAAACCGCATATCGAACGGCCAAACGGCTTGAGCGATAAAATGCAAAATGGCGACATTAGACCTGTAACCATCTGATGGCGATAACCCGCAATGAGCGACGGTTAAGATCATGACAAACGGTCGATAAACAGCGCCGGATAACGCAGTACCAACTGTTGTTGATTCTCGCCCAACCGTCAGCCTGATATGGTCACCAAATTCCAGATTCGTCACCAAATTCCCAGTGATTGGGAATAACAGCGATAGAATGGATAGTATCGGAAAGTCGGCAGCACCATTCATTTTAAGAAATAAAACCAAACCAAACACTGAAGAACAAATTAACCCAATCAAACGTCCACCATCTCGTGAGACATATAGAACGCAATGACCAGGTCTAAATAATCAAAGTGCCATCAATGATGATATACTTACCATTCACCAACAAATGTCAACCATGATGAAACACTTCAAATATTTAAATAATTAAAGATTATTTAATAAAATGGACTAGGAAAAAATAATTAAATAATTAAAGGTGATGAATGAAAATGGTGAAGTAATTAAATAATTAAAAATTATTTAATTAAAGTGGGAAATGGGTTAGTTTAATCAAATAATTAAGAAATATTTAATGAGTTGTGATGAAAGGGATGATGAGAAATAATGAATTAGAAGTATCTGTTAGACATTTTTAAAATCTAACAAGTACAAACAAAATAAAATTTTAATATTTATTATCTAAAAATTAATATTCCAGGGAAAAAGAAAAAGCACGCAGTCAAGTGGGACTGGTGTTGCCTCAACAAAGAGCAAGGGGGATTAGGATTAAAAGACTTAAGGCTGCATGGAATTGCCTTGGTAGCAAAATGGATTGCAAAAGCATTTGTTGGTAATGAACCCTAGAAGGTTCTTGTCAGAAATAACATTCAGCTGGTGACCCCAAAGCATGCTAAGGCATCAAAACAATTGCCCGTATGTGATATTCTCACCAACAAACATCCTCTGACCCCAGCCGGTTATCCTATCTTTAGAAGTCTTTGGAAGGCTTGGGATATAATCAAGCATAATGTCAACCTCAACTTGTGCAAAATTACAATAAACAACATCAAATGTCAAGTGTTTAGTTCTATCTGGTGGAATTTAGAGCATAACTCCAAACCGCTAGCCCTTCTTCAAGGCTACTCTGCGAAGAAGTGGTCTCAAAAAGGTATTCATACTTTTAAGGACATTCTTGATAATGGCCAGATGAAAGATTGGGATACCCTGGCTGGTGAATACTGCCTCCCGGATTCCAATCGTAGAACCTTTAATACTCTGTTGGAAGCGTATAGGAATGCAAGCTTTCCTATGGATACTGCTGAAAATTTTGACCTTTCTTGTGACCTCAGGTGGAAAGATGATTTCAACCTTCTAAATATCAAGGCAAAGGAAATTTATAAAACTCTAATTTGTAATTTCTTTGTTATTGATTACTTGAATAATTGTTGGAATGTCTCTCTTCCTAACAAGGTTTGGCATAATGTTTTTCAGTCTATTTGGCATAACAGTAAGGTGCCTAAAAAGGCCTGCTTCAGGTGGCTTGTTGTTTTTCAAAAAGTTCCTTTCAAATATATTGTTAATGAGGTGGAAACTTGCACCATTGTAGATCTCCTGAAAGTGTTAAACACTTTTTTTTTTTACTGTCTTTTTGCAAAAGAGATATGGAAATTATTTTGTAATGATCTTGTGATTGGGACAAAAATGACAAAGTTATGTGGAATGAAATTTTAATTAATGATAAGAAGCTCAAAAGTGACTACAAACTATTTTGGATTTGTTTAACTAATGAGATTTTGTGGCATATCTGGAAGGTTGGGAATGAGAAGAAGTTCAAGGGGTCCAAGAGAGCACTTACTGAGTCATAAAAGCAACTCACTTTTTTAATATTGTTGCGCAGGTGAACAACCATTTGGAGATCTCTACGTCAAAGTCTTGGAGGCCTCTAAATGATGGTTCAGTGACTATTTGCAATAAGGAGGTACAGTGGGGGAACACACATCTCCGTAAGCAAGAAGAGGCAAAGGTTTTCCTAGGGGAACTGAATGAATTTCAAGGGGCTTTCAACAATACAAGCACAGTTGCTAACAGGCATAGGGATCCACATTGCACAGGGTAGCAAGGGAAGGAGGATGCGGCTTCAACTACAAGTCATAGCGAAAGCATTAAGGCCAGAGCATGACTCATGGTTCTCCATGGTCTTGGAGTGTAGTGCATTCCCCGTACATTTTTATAATTTGTATAGTAGTTTTTAACGCAATTTTTCTAGGCTTACTTGTTAGGTCCTCACTATGTAAACAACTGTATAATAGGCCTCAAAATAGACCATTGATCTGAATGTTGTGTATCTTAGATTTTTAAACTATTATTAATACAAAAAAAATAAAAAATAAAAATTCCATTTGATAATTAAAATTTAAATAATTAATCTTAATTTTTTTTTTAAGTGTCTACAAGAACAAACAAAATAAAAAATTAAAATCAATTATAAATAGATGTATAAATGATATTTATTATTTAAAAATTAAATAATTAAAAATAAATAAATAAAAATAAATAAATAAATAAAATATTTTAAAAATAATAATTTGATAATTAAAATTTTAAAAATTGATCTCTTTAAAAAAATATTTATATATTTTTAAAATTTTCAATTAATCTTGTAATAACTAATATAATAAAAAATAAAAAATAATAAGCGGGTGGTAGGGTGGGCCCCCTCCCTCTCACCATGTTCCTTCTTTCATCCACGAGATCGATGGAAAAGCAGAGGCAAATCATTAGAGGATAAGAGGAGAGGGTATGGGGCATCAGATGGGGAGCGTAAGCTGGTAGTGCAGTGGCAAGGCCACATCATCACACATGCCAACACAAGCAGCCGAAGGAACGTGGAAGGCAAGCTTCCAAAAGATGACACTCCGGAAAAATGAGGAGATCTCGAAGGCATCGAATATCTTAATGACACATTAATCCAAGAATAAATAGAGCAACACGTGGAGTACGGTCGTCAGGGAAGTTTTATGCAAATTGGCCGGGTGGCAAATGTCAATCCTCATGAGGTGCTAGTTGAATCAAGGCCGAGGGTGGTAGGAAAAAAAATTTTATTGCAAGAACGGATTGCCTCGCTTAAACATCATTTCAGGATCGTGTTCAGTGGCTCGGCCTTGCTGGATACATGATTTTTAAATGAGGACGGATAATGGCATTTTCATTGTATGGTTTTCGAATTTGCTGTGTTGGTTGTCTTTGTGCAGGGAATTCTCGACTGGAGGGCTGGAAATGGCAAAGATGGGTAAATTGAAATTTATCATCTCTATCTCAATGGAGTGGTTGGAAAGCTTCGGGGTCGACACTCATGTCTCTTTGGAGGCGACAGAGAGACAAATTGCTTTTAGGGAAATCATTGATCAAAGGTTGAAGAGAATCCTGCTTGAGGATGATCCCTTAATTATGGTAGCGGTCAAAATGATATTAGGGAAGGGCCACTTGGAGAGAAAGGAATTCGCAAGGGACAACACACACATTTCTTCTCGATTCTTGGCCGTCATGCTGGACCTGGAAGTGTCGAAGGTAGAAGCAAAGGAAATAATGGAGTATCTTTTTCGGGGTGACCTATTAGGAGGGTTAGAGAAGACATTGAAAGAGGCCTTCATGGGTAAAGGAATCTCGCGTCCATCGGACCTGGAACTCCTTTGGGAGACGAAAGAGGTAGTAAAGGTTTATCCCTTCCTTCTGGACCTAAAAGGACCAGAGCTCATGAGACACAGAATGGTCTCGGCCATGGCAGTCGAATTCTTAAAGAGGAAGCTGGGGTTGGTGTTGGAGGAGGGCATGGATTGGGTTGAAGACTTCACCCTGTTTGCAGAATTGAATGGTTTTCTGTGAGGCTCGGCCTCAATGTATTAATATTTTGCTTAAAAATATAATCGGTACTGGCTTTTTTTGAAATTATGCAATGGGATTGCATTTTGTTTTGTGTCGGTTGTAGGAAGTTCTCGGGCTGATAGGTTCAGTTTTCATGGTAGACTGGTGGTCTCTCCTGCTATGTAGACGAATTGTATATTTTCTTAAAAATAATACAAAATCATAACCTTACGTATCAAAATAATAATAATAATAATAATAAAATAATAAATGATGGCTTTTCCAAAAGTCACATGTATAAATAAAACATATGTATTATGTCCATAAAATAGTAAATAAACTAGTTTCAAAGTAAAATAAAATAACTTTAATAAATAGAATGGTTCCTATTTTTTTAATTTTATAACTCCAAATTGATATCTCTAGACATTTTCTCAATAAATGTATTTATGATATTTATACTAGTTTTTAATTAAAAAAATTAAATAGATTTTATTTATTGAAAAAATATTATTTATATTTAAATATAAATAGACATCAAAAATTTAAAAATATATAAGCAAAACTATTAAAAACAAGAGTTGTAGAGGAGCGAAGTTCCTGCCAAAAAGTTGTAGAATAGTTTTTTTTTAATTTGTTGTGTTTGCTAAGTTTTAGCAACAATGTTTATAAAACAAATAAATAATAGGTACATAAAAGAAAGTTTTCGTCTAATAATAAATAGTTGACATTTATACATCAACATGTAATACATGTCTGATAAAAATCAAAAGTATAAATGAAATTCAATCTTTTGGCAAACTAAAAATTGCTCAAACCAATTCACAACCTAGATGCAAAACCAATAGATGGCTAACAATTAATGAAGAATGGGAGGAGGTTGTATTTTTGTTGTGTACCTTATGAATGTTAGAGATGAAATGGCACCAAACATAATGGAGTGTTGAATATACGTACGATCTGACCTAGATATACTAACAACTTGAGGCTTGAATCTTTACATGCCTTATTTTAAAAGGGGATATTTATTCTTGTGCACTTTGTCAAAGATTGATTATTTTGCAAGAAAAGACAAACCAAATGGAATAATTTTAAAATCATATATACACACACAAACATATAAGCCATGTAATTCAATTTAGTTTAGAAAGTATAATGAATGATTTGTGTAACTACTATCTTTATCATTTATTTACAATTCAATTTAATTTTAAGTTGTGTAACTGTTATCCTTGTTCTACAATCTTACTTCTAATTTTTGGCAAGTTTTCTCATTTGTTCCATTTTATCTTCTAGGAGATTCTGCAAAAAATGCCTCTATCCAAAAGCATGCACAACTTTGCTACAATTTTTGTTGATGTTGGTGTGAGAGGAGGTGGGGTAGTTTGAAGATACATCTTTAAAAATCATTTTGTTGCTCTTGCTTATGATGAAACATCCTAAACAGTGCTAGTAGTCTACATATATAAACTAAAATAATTTAGTGAGTCCAATTTCCAAAGAAAAAGAAAGAAAGAAAAAAGATAGAGAAGAAATAAAAATCAAAATATAGTTCATTTACAACATCCCATGTAAAAATAACTTGCAGAAATCCTTGAGTTAAGGGGATCTAGAGACATTATCCTTAGGATGTTTGCTTTGAAGAGACTGTGTAGCTGATAATTCTAATAATTTTTTTGATTTGAAATGAATATAGATTTATCTTATTTGTGTAGGTAGTTATAAATCTATTCTTATATGAAGCAATAAACCACAATCTTTTCAAGAAAAAATTGTTAGAGAATGAAAGCAATTTATTCTTTAAACTGACATTACTTTTTTTACCTGCACAATTCTTTTCTTTCCTCCAACTTGTAAACTCTTTGCACTACCTTTTTCTTGCATATAAGAAAAACAATATGACAACACTTGTATTGTTGATCATTTTTTTTCATGCCTATATTGTTGATCATATTTTTCATGCTTATATTTGAGGTTGGTAGTGGATGCACGTAGAGTGAATGGTGATTTATTTTACCAATTCATACAATTTTAATTAATATTATATTTTATGTTACGAATTTTAGAATTTTAACTTGTATTTTATTATTATTATTATTACTTATGTATACAAAAATTTCAAGATTCCAATTGATCACACTCTAAAATTTAAATTTCTGCAACTCTGCTTCTCAATGAATCAGCCTAGAGGGGGCCCCATGGAGGCTCCTCCACTAAAGCAGCTTGTTGTTTCCCAGAATAATGTTGCCTCTTTGTGTGGGAGGACCACCCTGTGCACTGAGCATATGCTATTGTCTGGGGGTTTGGAAAACTCTATTTTTTCTTCTGAAGGAAAATATTGTCCTGGCCTAGATGCCCGAAAGACTTCCTATGTGCATACACTTGTTGGAGGTCAAACTTTGACAAAGACACCATATAAATCTGTGACAACTTTTTGTACTGTGGAGGGGGACAAAGTGGAGGTCCTGGATGATATTTTGAATGATGCTATGGAGGGGTTGAAGCTATCCTTTGTGGGGAAATTCTTCGTTGGATGACCCAACATTGACCAAGTACGAAAAATGGGCCTCTGACACTTGGAAACTCAAAGGAATCATTTCTATAAGTGTTATGCCCAAGGGTCTCTTTCTATTTACCTTTGTTATCCCTGAGGATATGTTAAAGTTACTCATAGGTGGACCGTGGGATTTTAACAGTGATTTTTAAAATATTTTGTCTTTATGCAAGTGGAAACTAGGGTTTGACGCCTTTGCTAATTTGGGGAAAGTTGCTCCAACCTGGGTTAGGCTTCCTGGGTTACCACTTGAGTTCTAGCATCATAATATTTTTAAAGGAATAACTGATTCCTTTGGTTCTTTGGTTACTATTGTCAATAGATTTGCACCCTGCTAAATGCAATATTCAACAACCTACTGAAACATGGAAACCTCCTTCAGATGTGGGTAATTTGAACAAAGAAGGAATCTCTAGAGCGAGCTAGTTCTCCGAATGATAAATCCTATTCTAAAACCTCAGAGGAAAGGGACAGAAAGATGACTGAAACTGAAACCTAAGACTAACAAATGATTTAACTTATTACTTTTGATAGAAATTAGATCTTGCCACTCACAACAATTTCTCTATTACAATAGTTCTCACAATCTCATCAATGCATGATTTCATCAATAATTCATATGAAGATTCAGAGACATCGAATACATCATACAACCTGAAAATATGAAATCCTGTGCAAAAAATTCATAAAAGCAGGACATTAAGGCCTCAAATCTGAAAACACAAAGCATCAAACTGCTATTACCAATCTCGAGACAAGGAAATGGAAAGGAGAACTCTGCTATATTACTGAAACTGAAAGAGTGTCTATCTGAAAACTAAGTACAAAAGGTTCACAAGCTCAAAAATGTGTATGAGCGGGAACTTAAATCTAAACTGAGAAGGAGAGCTAAAAAGACTAAGTCTTTTTAAAGACATAACTCTCAAGAAACCCTAATATGAGCTCAGGAAGAGGCTCAAGGAAAAAAGCTTCA